>CM046660.1:187169355-187191955 GCA_025594165.1 Tamias sibiricus | reverse complement strand
GGGATTAGGCAAACTTTCTGAGGAGACTGTACCATCCAAAGCGTGGTTGGCGCCTGTGGTGTGCCAACTGATGTGTTGATTCCGCCCCCCACTCCCTTGGTGGTGACGTGTAAGCTACCTGGTACCGAAAACCGGGCAGAAAAACTCTCGTAGGCAGAGTTAAGCTTTGACTACTTTTACTTCTACTTTCTTAGAGAGAGCTTTAGAGAGGGAAAGAAAGATTTTTCTTCTTAGCTTAGAGAGAAAGAAAGATAGAGCTTAGCTTCTTGTCTTCTTGTCTTCTTAGCTTAGAGTCTTAGAGAGAAAGAAAGAAAGAGTAGAGCTTAGGTTAGAGAAAGATTAGAGCTTCTTTCTTCTCTCTTCTTTCTTCCTTCTTCTTTCTTCTGTCTTCTGTCTTCCTCGGGAGCCTCGGCCTAACTCTGACCAGTCATTACTTCTTCTATCTGGTTTCTCTTCTGTCTTCTATCTGGTTTCTCTTCTGTAACCGCTCTGCCTACGTTCTGGCCGCTCTGATTCTTCTGACCGACCGAGTGACTGCCCGACTGACCGAATGAATTCGTTCTCCTAACTCGGACCGCTTTCACCCGGTTATATACCTTCAGCTTTGCGGGTGCCTACAGGTGCGTCACATACATATCAGGTGGAACTTATGGCTTCCAGCTAGCTGCAACAGCCCTTCCTGATTAGGGCTCCTTCAGTGACGGGGGATGGAACTCATAAAACCTGGGCCACATCCGCATCTTTCGAAAAATAACCAGTGGGGCGTGTGTGTGTGTGTGTGTGTGTGTGTGTGTGTGTGTGTGTGTGTATACATTTGCACGTACGTACTTACGTACATACACGTGTATGTAAAATACACGTACGCAGGCATACCTACGTATATGTTTACGTGCATGTACACGGGTACATTTGTACGTATGTGTGTATGTGTGCGTCTCCGTACCTGTGTGTATACGTACATATATGCATAGGTACGTGTGCGTGCGTATACGTATTCCCATACATGCGTATGTATGTTCACGTATACGTTTCTTTTCACTTTTTTTTTTTTTTGGGGGGGGGGGCGGTTTTGTGAACTTGCTGAGGCAGGGCCTCCCTGAGTTTGGCTGGCTTTGAACTCTCCATCCTCCTGCCTCGGCCTTGTAGGTTTCTCAGGTCCTGGCCTGTTGGAGGATGAATGTCAGCGAGGCCAGGATCTCTTGATAGATCTTAGAAGCTTGTAAAATGACAGTGACGATTTTGGGGACGGGAATGACCGTCTCGGGGAATCGCCCACGAAGGGACAAGGCAGGCCTCGCCCCTCTGTAAGCTGCCTGGTACCGAAAACCGGGAGGAAAACTCTCGGAGGCAGAGTAAAGCTTTTTACTACTTTTACTTCTGCTTTCTTAGAGAGAGCTTAGAGAGGGAAAGAAAGATTTTTAGAGAGAAAGATTAAAGCGAGCTTTTCTTCTTGTCTTCTTAGCTTAGAGTAGAGAGAAAGAAAGATAGAGAGAAAGAAAGATAGAGCTTAGCTTAGAGAAAGATTAGAGCTTCTTTCTTCTCTCTTCTTTCTTCCTTCTTTCTTCTGTCTTCTGTCTTCCTCAGGAGCCTCGGCCTAACTCTGACCAGTCATTACTTCTTCTATCTGGTTTCTCTTCTGTAACCGCTCTGCCTACGTTCTGGCCGCTCTGATTCTTTTCTTCTCCGACCCGAACTCTTCTTCTGACCGAGCCGAGCGACTGCACGACTGACTGAATGAATTCATTCTTCGTTCTCCTAACTCCGACCGCTTTCACCGGTTATATACCTTTAGCTTTGCGGGTGCCTCACGTGCCTTTACAGGTGCGTCACATACATATTCAGGTGGAACTTATGGCTTCCAGCTAGCCGCAATAGCCCTTCCTAATTGGGGCTCCTTCACTTCAGGGTCGGGGGGGGGGAGGGGTTGTGTGGGGGTGGCGTGTTTTCGATACTCTCCCCTTCCCCCCCCCCCCGAAGCGTCTCTTCCTGAATAAGTTCAGTGAGAGCGCCCTGGCTGATGGGCACACCTGGTATTCTTTGAGGGTGGGCTTCTTCGTAGGAGCGCTTTGCCGCCCAGCCCGGGGGTGACTTCGTCCTTCTGGAGGGGAGGGGGCTTATGGGTTTCCCTCCCTCCCTCCCCTCCCTCCCTCCCTCCCTCCCTCCCGCCCCTCCACAGGGAATCTCTGACCTGCTCCGTTTCTGCCCCTCAGCCCGCCCTGTCCCAAGTTCTGCCTAGTGGTTTTCCTGACTTGGATGCATCGGTCGTGGGGATGATGGGGATGATGGGAACGTAAGATAAAAATAAAAATAAACGTTCAAATAAAAATAAAATAAGATGACACCGACCCCCCGAAAGTCTGTTGTTCCATTCCTGGGACTTGGTTGCGTGACCCAGACGTTCCGTGACGACCTCTGTTCGCTTGGACCCTCTCGGATATCTGACTTCCCTCGCTGCTCCCGGTTCTCTTCCAGGGCGAGGAGGGGAGTGATGATGGCTCCTTTTGCTCTGAGTCCTGCCTGCCTGTGGAGAACCGCTGGTATACTGGTGTTGAGTCTTTCTTCCTCATAATCTGGGAAGGGGTAAAACATTAAGAGGAAGCGTGCCGAGGCCAGCGTATCGAGCAGGGGTTTCTTTAAAAAGGGTGGTAACGTCGGACTTCACCTGGGAGGGAGAAGAAGCGGGGGAGCTTAGCTTTGTTCTAGGTCCTTGGGCGACCTTTTGTTCTCCTGCCTTTCTTCCCCTTATCTTTCGCCTTCCCGCCTTTTGTGACTAGGCTCAGGAAGATGCTCAGTGGGATGGCCCAGAGTGATAGATGCCAGATAAGATTGGGGTGGATGGTGTTGTGTGTGTGTGTGTGTGTGTGTGTGTGTGTGTGTGTGTCTGTGGTGGTGGGGGGGGTGGAACAGCCCGGGACACGTTCATGAACGACTGTTATGACTCTCTATGTAGAAAAGGGAGGGGCATTTCTGCGACAGGTTCGTTTAGCGAGAGGTTGGAGCCGGGTCAGGTGATCTTGCAAAGGTTCGGAAGGAAGGTGCTCTGAAGGGGACGTAACGTTTCGTGTGCCTCCGTTCACTGGACCGAACCCCTTGACTATCTATCTGCCTGTGTGATTCTGGCTTCACGTCGTGGGTGTGGTTTCGGTTTTGCAGTCCAGAACGACGCCCGAGTCCCCCACCGGTTTTCTAGGGGTATGGGGCGCTGGCAAAGCGGCGGCCGGCTGTGCCGGTCAGGGCTCCCCGGCCGTTCGGTGTGTTCGGGTGACTTTCTAAGTCCCTTCGGAGCTGGACCCGCTGACGCCGACCCATGTTCGCGTCCTCCGCCTGATGTTGGTGTCGGTTGGCGAAGCTCCACATGGTGGCCGCTTTTATGAGGACTCGTATTCGGAAGTCACCAAGGAGCGACAAGCTGGTGGCGGTGACCGAGACAGAGTCCAGGAGCTGTTGGTGGCGCGGAGGAACTGTCTCGGTCCCTCCCGTGCGGGCATTTGAGGCCCGTTGGTCTGGGTGCTGGATGGGAAGGCGTAGCGTGTGTTGGGTCGTTTGGATTGGTTGGTGTGTGAGTTGTCTCCTTCTTCGTCCCGCTCCGGGGCCAGGGCGGCCAGGGGGGCCGGGCGGCTCGTGGCGGCAGCGCCAAGGCGGGAGGGTCGGTCGCCGGACGGACTTTGCTTTTTTACCGAGAAGGGTTAGGTCGCTGGGACTTAGGGTTTTTCGGTGTTTTCTTTCCCCTGCTCGGCCCCGTGTCTCCTCCTGTGCTGTCGGGGCTGTCGTGGGGCTCCGGACTTTGCCGCCCTCTTCCTCGCGGGTCTTTCTTGATTTGAGGCTGTGCCGGGCGGGACTGACGGTGGGGTGGTTATGCTGGCTGGCTTGTCTCGGTCGGTCGGTCGGTCGGGATCGGGTCGGTCGGCTCGTGTCTGGTCCCGCGGTGTGAGGCCACGTTCTTCTGCGGCGCCGTCCGGGGGGTATTGGCCTGACGGCTATGCCCGGCGTCCCTCTTTGGGGGACCGGTTCCTTAAGTGGCTGGTGGTCCCGGTGGGCCGCGTTCCTTCTCTTTCCCCGTCACCTGGGGTAGACCAGTTGTCCTAGGGTCCTGGTTCTCTTGCGATGGGCGGTCGATTTTGGGGGGATCAGGTGACCTTGACTCTGTTCTGGGGGTGGCAGTGGTGAGTGGTTTGTTGCCCGTCGCCCTGGTCGTGTTCGGTTTTGCCAGAGACGGCCGTATGTGCCATCGAGGTGGTGTGCTGACCACGTTCTCATCTGGTGGGTGTCGCCTGACGGGCGGAGCGAGGGAGAGGAGGAAATGCGAGAAGGGGGGCCCCTGGGCCTCCGATGTGCGTTGTGTGGGGGCCTCTCTGGGCTGCGAGGACGTCGGGGCGGCCCGGACCGGTTCCCCACTCTTGAAGCCGGTCCGCCTGGGCCTGCGTCGGCATGAGCCGGCTCTTGCACATTGGAGTGTCCTGGCTCTGCGGTTTGCCACCTCTGGCTGGCTGGCCCTATCTGGCGCATGAGGGTGGTGGGGGAGGTTGGCGGTTGGTCCTTTACCACCGTGCGCTCCCCGCCGCGTGGCACCGAGGGCGGCATGTTCATGTGTGACGACGCTCGTTTCCATGGCTCCGAGCGCGTTGTCAGGCGTTCTCCTTTCTGTGTGTCTGCCGCTCTCCCTAGGGGGGGGCGCTGGCGAGGCCGGAGGAAGCGGGCTCCTCGGCTGGAAACCGGTCCTCGCTGAAGGTCTTCCCACGCTCCCAGGGCGTCCCCTCACCTCCCCTCCCGTTTCCGCTGATCGATGTGGTGACTTTGCGCTCTCCTGGGCCGGGCCAATGCCGCCGCCAGGCGAGGGGACAGGCATTCATGGCGATTGTTCCTGCGCTTATGTTCTGCCAGCGGGCCCCTAGTCTCTCCTTCCGCACCCTTTGGTGGCTGTGGGGAAGTCAGGGCGTGCGGAATCCGGTCTCGGAATCTCGCTCTCGGGGACTGTGACGTAGCGGATGCTTCCCGCTCGGCCGCCCTCTTCGGGTGGACGGGCCTCGCGCGTGTGGCCCTTATCTGCGTTGGGGGTGGGCTGCCCGCCGTGCCGCGTTGGCGTGCCGAGGAGTGCGCCTCTGCCTTGGGCCTCCGAGGTGCTCCCTGGAGCGCTCCGGGTCGTTCTGTTGAGGTTGCCTGAGGCTGTGCCGGTGTGTGCCTTCCCTGCTCCCGGTAGCCTTGCCGCGGTCCGCCGCGCCCCGTGCTTGTCTTCCGAGGCGAGGGCTTGAAAGGAAGGCGAGGAAACGGCAAGCTCCGTTTTCTTGCGGGATCGAGGCGGTTATAAGCTCGGCAATGTCCCGTTTTCCCTATCGCGGACCAGTGGGGGGGTACGCTATGCTCCAGTCAGTCCCGCGCCGCTTTTCTGCTGTGGGGGGGGCGTTCGGCGAGCGAGCGCTCGCGTCTGCCCTCCTTTCCCATTCAGTATTTGGGAGGAAGGCGGTGCGCGTGAGGCGCCGTGGAGCGTTCGTGGCAGTCCTCCCCGGCAGGATCGGCCCTGAGACGCCCGGGGGCCAAGGGGGGTCCCACGGCCGCTGAACCGGCTCAAGAAGCTTCGTGCGTGCGCATTACCGCAGATACCCCCTCCGTTGCTGTGGTGTCTCTTTGGGCACCATGGCGATACGGTTGGGAGGTGCCGGATTGGGGGGTGTGTCACACCCATCCGTGAGGACCCGCATATCTACGCGATCTGTGAAGGGGGTGCCACGTATGTAGGGCAGGTACCGGATTCGCCCGTCGGCCGCCTGTCTTGAGCGCTACGCTATAGTCGCGCCGTGGTGTTACGTAGGCGAGAAGTCCCCCGCCTTTTTCCCCGCCTGCGGCGGAGGGTGTGGGTCCGCCGTTCCCCCCCGCCACGCGGGCCTGTGTGATGTAAGTGTGAGTGTGTGTGTGTATACATTTTTAGCAACGTACGGTCCTTTACGTAAACATTTTACTCGTGTACTGTTAAAACAATACCCCCACGGGTATCGCAAGCATACCTAACGTAATATGTTTTTTTACGTGCATGGTAACCACCGGGTTTTTACATTGTGTTACGTTATGTGTGGGTATGTGTTGCGTCTCGTAACCTTTTGTGTTGAGTATACGTAAATATATTTGCCATGTAAGGTTTACGTGTGCGTGCGTATCGAGATTCCCAATACATTGCGTATGTGTTTAAGTTTTTCACGTATTCCGTTTCTTCTGTTCACTTTTTTTTTATTTTTATGGGGGGGGGCCCGGTTTTGTGAACTTTTGCTGAGGGCAGGGGGGGGACCCCTCCCCCTGAGTTTTGGGATGGGCGCTTTGAAAAACTCTCCATCCTCCTGCCTCGGGCGCCTTTGTAGGTTTTTTTCTTCAGGGTCCTGGGGGGACCTGTTGGGCGGGCATTGAAATGTCATCGCGATGGCCCAAGGATCTCTTTGATATAGGATTTCTTTAGGGAAAAGCTTGTTTAAAAAAATTGGGGGGGGGGGGGGACCATGTGGGACGGGAATTATTGGGTGACGGGAATGGGGGGGAAGCCCGTTTTTTTATCTCGGGGAACATACGCCCCCCACGAAGGGGGGACAACGGGCAGGCCTCGCCCCTCTTCTGTAAAGCTGCATTTGGTTTACCGAAAAAACCGGCGGAGGAAAAAGGGAAAAAACTCTTCGGGAAGGCAGAGTAAAAGGCTTTTACTACTTTTACTTCTGGCTTTTCTTAGAGGTAAGAGCTTAGAGGGAGGGGGGGGAAAGAAAGGGGGGAATTTTAGAGGAGGATAAAGATTATCAGGCGAGTGCTTTTCTTCGTCGGGTTCGTTTCTTAGGCTTAGGAGTAGAGTCGAAGAGCAGAAAGGTATTAGAGAGGAAGGACCGATTTAGAGCTTAGTAAGCTTCAGAGAACGATTATCGAGCTTCTTTTTCTTTCTCTCTTCTTTCTTCCTTTTCTTTTTCTTTTTCTGGTTTTTCTTGGGTCTTCCCTCAGGGGAAGCTGGTACCCAAAAAACTCTGGACAGGGTTCATTACTTCTATGCTATCGGGGTTTCTGTCTTTCTGTTTATAACCGCTTTGGCTTCCTTGCCTCGTTTTCTGGGCCGCTTTGATTTCTTTTTCTTTCCTCCGACCCGTTAAAACTCTTCTTTTCTGGGAACGGGGGGGGGAATGTCACCTTCGGTACGAGCGATGCTGCTCTACGGAAGAGGCTGGACTGGAATGAATTTCATTCTTCGGTTCTCCTTAGATCTCCGGGGGACCGGGCTTTCACCCGGGTTTTTTTATATACCTTTTAAGCTTTGCGGGGTCTGCCTGTCAAACGTTTGCTTTACAGGTGCGGGTCACATACATATGCAGGGTGGAACTACTTATGGGTTCCAAGGGTAGCGCAAATTTAGGGCCCTTCCTAAATTTGGGGCTTCCTTTTTTTCACTTCAGGGTCGGGGGGGGGGGGAGGGGTTGTTGTGTGGGGGTGGCGGTGTTTTCGTTATATCCCCCCCCCCCCCGACGAAGGTTTTCTCTTCCTGAATAAGTATAGTGGAGGGGAGCGGCCTGGTGATGGGCAACCTGGTCTTTCTTTGGGGGTGGGCTTCCTTCGGTATAGGAGAGGAGGGCTTTGGCCAGCTCGACTGGGGGGGGACCTTGTTTTTGGAGGGGAGGGGGCTTTATAGGGGGTTTCTCCTTCCCCTCATCCCTCCTCCGCCACTCCCACAGGGAGGGAATCTCTTGACCTGCTCGGTTTTTTTTGCCCCTCAAGGGCCGCCGCTGTGTCACCCAAGGTTCTGCACTAGAGTGGGTTTAATGATTTGGATGCATCGGTCGGGTGGGGACTGATGGGGATGATGGGGAATAAACGTAAAAGATAAAAATAAAAATAAAAAAAAAACACGTTCAAATAAAAAATAAAAATAAATAAGATGACCCACCGACCACGAAAAAGTCCTGTTGTTCCATTCACTGGGACTTGGTTGGTAGACCCAGGGGGGGGGAACGTTGTTTTGACGACCCTGCTAGTTCGCTTGGACCTCTCGGAATTGAAACTTCCCTGCTGCTCCCTCTTTCATCCAGGGGCGGAGGAGGGGTTGATTGATGGCTCCTTTTTTATGCTTTCTGAGTCCTTTTGCCTGCTGTGGATAACGCTTGGGGTTATCTGGTGATGGTCCTTCTTCCTTCAGATCTTGAAGGTTAAAAAATAACAATTAGAGACGGAAAAGCGTGCCAGAGGTCCAAGCAGCGTTTAGACGAGAGGGTTTCATTTAAAAAGGGGGGTAAACGTCTGGTTCGTGACTTCTCCTGGGAGGGAAGAGGAAGAAGGCGAGGGTGCTTAGGGCTTTGTTCTAGGGGTTCCTGGGCCTTCCTTTTGTTTCTCTTGCCTTCTTTCCCTTATCTTTTGCCTTCCCGCCTATGTGACGTATGGTTCAGGATGGATGCTCAGTGGGATTGGCCAGGAGTGAAGCTGAAGAGATAGATGGGGGAGGATGGGTTGTTGTGTGAAGTGTGGGTGTGTGTTGTGTGTCGGTGTGTGTGTGTTGTGTGTGTGGTGGGGGGGGTGGATGGATCAGCCCGGGACACGTTCCATGAAAACGACTGTCTATGACTCTAGGGTAGAAAAAAAGGGGGGGCAATTTTTCCTGCGAACAGGTTTCGTTTAGCGGAAGGGAGAGGTTGGGAGGGGTCAGGGTAGAATTTCTATGCTAAGGTTGGAGGGGAAGGGCTCTGAAGGGAGGTTTTACGTTCGTTTCGGGATGGCCACTTACGTGTTCTTCTGGATCGAGTCCCGTATGACTAATCTTATCTTGCCCTGTGTTGAGATTCTTGGGTTCACGGGTGTGGTGGTGGTTTCGGTTTTTGCCACAGTTCGACGCCCGCCCGTGAGTCCCCGCCGGGTTGTTTTTATGGGTATGGGGGCGGCTGGCCCGCCGGCCGGGCGGGCTTTGTGGCCCGGCAGGGGCTCCCCGGGATCGGGCGGTTCGGGGGGACCGTGTTCGTCGGGTGACTTTTCTACGTCCCTTTCGGGAGTGGTCCCGCTGACGGCGACCCCATGTTCCCGCGGTCTTCGTGCCTTGGATGTTTGGTGTCGGAATGGTCGGAGCTCACCATGGTGGGATATTTATGTAGACGTCGTTTTCGGAAGTACCAGGAGCGAACATGCGTAGGTGGCGGTGACCGAGACAGCGGTCCAGGAGCTGGGGGGTGGCGCGGAGGAACTGTCTCGGTCCGTCCCGTGGGGCCTATGAGGCCGTTGGTGGGGTGTGTGGATGGGCAGGGTAGCGTATGTTGGGTCGTTTGGTTGGTTGGTGTGGTGCAGTTGTTCCTTCTCTCGGCCGTCGGGGAACCAAAGGGAGCGGCAGGGGGGCCAGGGGGCTCGTGGGCGGCAGCTCCGAGCCGGTGGTGGGTCGGTCGGGGGACGGATTTGTTTTTTACCGAGAGAGCGGGTTTAGGTCGCTGGGATTAGGGTGTTTTCTGTGATTTCTTTCCCATGCTCGGCCCGTGGCCTCCTCTCAAGAAGCTGTGGGGGGGCTGTTGTGGGGCTCCGGATTTGCGCCTTTCAGGGGTTATTTGTTTGAGGCTGATGCGGGGGGGACAGAGGAGGGGTGGTATGTGTGGTCTGTTGGATCGGTCGGTGGTCGGTCGGGTCGGTCGGTATTCGGATCGGTCCTCGGTTGGAGCCACGTTCGTTGCAGGCGCCGTGGGGGTATTGGCTGACGCGCCTATGCCGGGTTCTTTGGGGACCGGGGATTACTTGCGTGCCTGGGTGGTCCCGGTGGCCGGTCCTTACTTTCTTTCGGTCATGGGGTAGGTCGAAGTTGTCCTAGGGGCTCCTGGTTTCTTGGCCAGATCGGCCCGGGGTCGTTCGACTTTTTGGGGGGAAGGTGACCGTTGACTTGTTCATGGGGGGTGGCAGTGCATGAGGGTGGTGGTCCTTTGTTGCGTCGGCCTCGGTCGTGATAGGGTTTTGGCCAGAGACGGCCGTTATTGTGCCATCGGTTGTGGGTGAACTTAGCTCCGTTTTTTGGGCCCGGGTGTGCAGATGTCGGGGGGGAGAGAAGGGAGAGACTGGAGGAGAATGAGATGGAGAGGAAGCAAGAGAGGGGGGCTGGGCCTCGGATGTGCTGTTTGTGTGGGGCCTCTCGTGGGTGCGGAGGACGACGGTGGGGGCGGCCCCCCGGACCGGTTCCCCCTTTGAGCGTCGCCTGGGCCCTGCGTGCTTGTGCATGCGTGTGACCGGCTCTTGACATCTGGAGTGTTCTGGCCTTGCGAAGGGTGCCACTCTGGTGGCTGGCCTTTGGGCGAGCATGAGGGTGGGTGGGGGAGGTTGGGGTTGGTCTTTATCACCGTGCGCTCCCGCGGGCGGGAGGCAGACCGAGGGCGGGGTGAGTGACGACGCTCGTTTCATGGCTACCGGCGAGCGCGTCAGTGTCAGGCGTTCTCTTTCTGTGTCGTCTGCGCTCCAGGGGGCGGGGGGCGGGAGGGGGTGAAGGAGGAAAGGGGGGGATACGCGGGCTCCACTCTCGGCTGGCACACGGTCCTCGTGGGTCTACCCAGCTCAAGGGCGTCCTCCCTCCCCTCCGTTCACGCTGATCGATTGTGGTGACCTTCTTTGCGTCTCTGGGGGGCCAAAAGCCGCGCAGGCGAGGGACAGGCATTCATGGACCGAATGTTCTGCGCTTCTCGTTCTGCCAGGCGGGCCCCTGTCTTCCTACCGCCCTTTGGATGGCGAGGGGAAAAGTACTGGGGGTGCGGACATCGGTCTCGACTCGTCTTCGGGGGTCTGTGACGCGTAGGCGGATGCTTCCCGCTCGCGCCTTTCGGGTGTGGGGGCAGCCGGGGTGTGGCTTATGCGTGGGGGAGGGCTGCGGGTGCCGCGTTTTGGCGTGGAGTGCGCCTTGCCTTGGTATCGAGGTGACTCCTGGAGCGTCCGGGTGTTGATTACTTAGAGGTTTGCTGAGGGGCTTGAGCGGATTGTGTGTGCCATCCCTGCTCCGGTGCTACTGCCGCGGTTTCCCGCCGCCCCGTGCTTGGTATTCCGAGGGAGGGCTCATTGAAGGCAAGGGACGGGGAGGAAAACGGTTGCTCGTTTTTCTTGGGGATCGAGCGGCGGTATAGATGGTTTAAGTCGGCAAATGCTCCGCTTTTCCCTCTCGCGTGGGGGCGGGTTTTTGTCTGTCGTCCCCGCCGGCGCTTTCTGCGGTTGGTGGGGGGGAGTTCGTTCGGCGAGCGCCGCGCCTGCGTTGCCCTCCTTTCCCATCCTTGTTTGGGGAGGAAGAAAGGAGGTGTGCGCGGTGGGCGTTAGGGCTTGAGCGATCGTGGCGTTGCCCCCCCCCCGGCCAGGTATCGGCCCCTGAGAGCGACGGGGGCTTTGGGGGGTCCCGGCGCGAACGTCAACGAAGCCTTGTGCTTGCTCATACCGCAGATCCCCCCTCTTTGCAGGGTGTGTGTCTCTTTTGGGGGCACCTTGGCGATCCGGTTGGGGGAGGTGCCGGGTTTGGGGGTGTGTTGTTTTGCGAATGGGTTGTGTGTCACACCTCAGTGAAAGAAAAAGCTTCTCGTAGCGAATTGTGAAGGGTGCTGTGCACTGTGTTGGGGGGGTACGGATTCCCGTCGGACCCCGACGGGTGTCTTGTGCGTACGCTCCTCTCGTCGGTGGTCGGCGCTCGGGTGTGTAGGTTAGTACGGCGAGAGGAGGAGTCCGCCTTTCCCGCGCTGCGGGGGAGGGTGTGTGGGGTCCGCCGGCCTCCCGCGCGGGTTGTGTGGGGGGATTGCGCTGACTCTTATGCCTACGCCGCGGCGCGCCTCCCACTCTGAGTCGGGGGGGGGGAGGGGTACGTGGGCCCTGGCGGGGGGCCATCCGTACGCGGGGTGGACCCGTGTGCGCTGCGTCAGTGCTGTCAAGGTGTGTTTGGTGGATCGAGCGGCGGGGGCATCCGGTCGGTGCGAAGGATGGAGGGGGGCCTGTCCCTACTGTCCCCCCTGCCCGCTGGAGTGTGGCGCTCCTGCCCGTTCGCTCCGGTCCTGGGCTTCGTGGTGGCCGGCGGAGTGGCGGGCTGGCGTGGTTGCAGTTTTGCGTTGTGGGCGGGCGGGCGGGGCCGTGGCGGCCATGGGAGGCGGTGTCGTGGGGGTGGGCGGGGAAATGAAATGAGCGGTGACGTGGAGCAGAGGTGGTTCCGCGTCGTGGGACGCGGGACTGGCGAGGTGAAGAGTTTGTGGCGTGTTGTCGTGTTGGCTTGCCTGGCGGAAGGCAGGCAGGCATCTTGTCGGTGTGGAGGGCCCCCGAGGTGGTGGGGGGGTGGGTCTTCGCGCGTGAGGCTGGTGGGGATTTGATGAGGCGAGTGTTGGGCGTCGTTCGAGGGGTGGGGACGCCCGCTTGCGTGTGGCGGTGGGACCCCGGTGTTTTTGGTGGCCCGATAGGGGGAGGAGGTTTACCCGGGAATCTCGGAGGTCGCTCTCTAGCCTCCCGCAATGGCGGGCTCAACTGCGGTGTGTGGTTGAGTTCCCTCTAGCCTCGGCGAGCCTTCCCCACTGGCGGACGTGCGGAGCGAAGCGACACCGCGGGCAGTCCCGGGCGTGGCAGGAGGGACGTGGCTGGGCACGGATTGACCCGGGGGACGAACGTGTCACGGTTGTGGGCGTATGAGCGGGATAGGGGGGCCGCGCCGTATGCGACGGATGGTGGAACGGTGTGTGGGGGCCTTGTACCCGTTGAGGACCGCGCTGAGGGATGGTTTGGTTCCCGCGGGCCCGGCCGTCTCGTACCGAAGCCGACGGGACCGTTCTGTGCGTGGTGGGGTGGAGGGCCGGGTGGATTGATGATATCCTGTGTGCCGAATGGGTTTCGGTGGCTGGTGCGCCCGCGGGTCCGGTTCGCTTGAGCGTGGAATCACTCCGGTTCCCGGCAGGGAGATGCAGCCCTTGTTCGCCACACTTATATCTGTACGGACTCACGCGGGTGCCAGTTGTGATATGCCAGACGGCCCGGGTGGCCTCGATGGGGGCCGCAGCTCTCTCGCCCGGTTGCGACGGCGCTTCGCGAGTGAGCTGCCACTGTTGCACGTCACTTGTGGGCCGCCGCCGCTGCGGCTCTTGTAGGCGTTGCAGGTGTGTTGTGTGTTGTCGGCGCGAAGTCTAGGGGCGAAGTAGTCCGTCTCTCCCACGCGCTAGCGCTGCGGGTTGGCGTCGGTGACCGCGTGAGGGATTCTAGCTACCAGGGATCGGTGTTGATGTCGTGTGGGAGTGTGCCGGCCGATCGCCGCGCCGTCCCGGGCGGGTGCGAGGGTGGGTGGAGGGGTGGTAATGGTTGTCGGTGGTGTTGGGGAGGGGCTGGCGGAAGGCACCCGAACTGTGACACCGTACATTGTCTGAGGTGAGGTAGCTCGGCGGCGGTCTGGGGCCGCGGGGGCGGCCCGTTGCCACGTGGGAGGTGGTGGAGTGGGAAAGGTGCGCGCCTCGTCGCGCTTCCTTGCCCCCCACGTTGTTCTCGCGCGTTGCGGTGTACGCGGGCGGGCGAAAGGTGGGTTGGTGAGTAGGGGAGGGTCACGGCGCCCCGGGGCGCTCACCGTTACGATTTCCGCGCGCGTGACTCGCCGAGCGGGTTAGCCCTGTGTAAGTGGCCGTCGGCTGTGATCGTGCGGTGGGGTTACTCCCATCGGTTTCCCGGCCGAGGGCGCCTCGCGGCCCTTGGGGGGCCGTACCACTTGCGGGGGAGGGTGTTTGATGGTGCGGCCGTGGCGCCCCTCCAAGCGGCTTCTACGGGGACCCATCTCAGAGAACGACGGCACTCGCGCCGGGATACGTCGGGCGGGGCGGGGGTGGCGGTGTCCGCCGTGTATCCGTGCGGGGGGGTGGGGGAGGCTGTTGGGGCCGGACGCGTGGTGGGATTGGGGGTGGTTCCGGCATCCCCTCGGGCCTGCCTCCCTTCATCTCGCCGAGCGGTCCGCGGCCGTAGTCGCCGCTTGGTCACGTGTTGTTCAACACGGCCCTGGTCATGTGTCCCGGTGCGCTCTCGCGCGTCTTGGGTCCGCCCGGCCACCGAGAAGAAACGCTTCGAGAAGGGAAGTGTGGTGGGAGGACGAGAAGGTTGTGATGGGGGCTCGCGCTTCGTGACTTTCTCTCTGTCTCGCTTCCTTTGATAGGCTCACGGCTCTCGAACTGGTTAGATCTGCCAGTAGCATCCATGCTTGTCTTCACACGCTTTAAGGATGCATGTTAAGTACGTCAGTGTCTTTCCAGAGCAACTGCGAATGGGGCTCCATTAAATAGTTAGGGGTCACTTGGTTTCGCACGCTTCCTTACTTACTTGGCTAAAATGTGGTCAATTTAGAGCTAATCCCATGCCGAGGGCGCTGGCCCCCCTCGGGGGGGGGGAATGGTAGCATTTCACAGATATAGCAACACCACCACGGTAGCCTCCACGGCCCCGGCGGGGGGGGGGGGGCGCGGCGGCCTTTGGTGACTCTCGATAAACTCGGGGTTCGATCGCACGCCCCCGTGGGCGGCGACGACCATACGCAAACGTACTGCCCTATCACTATACGCTGGTATGTCGCCGTTGCCTACCACTGGTGGCCACGGGTGTGAGGCGGAAGGAATGTAAGGGGATTCGATTCGGAAGAGAGGGAGCTGAGAAGCAAGAAGAAAGAGAAAGAAGAGAGGAGGAGGCGAGGAATAGAAAACGGCTAATCATCAAGGCGTGAAGGCCCAGCAGGACGCGGAAATTACACTCCCGACCCGGGGAGGGATAGTGACGACACAAATACCCCAAACCAGGCACTCTATCGAGGCCTGTTATCTTGGACATGAGGTAACATTTAACTCTATTAACGAGGATCCAATAGGAGGGACCAAGTACTGGTGGCCCGCATCGCGGGTTTCATACAGCTCAATAGGTATATTACACAGTGGCTTGCTGGGTATACAAGTCGTAGTTGGATGCTAGTGGGTGATTGCGGAGCGGGCGGGGTCCGCGCGAGGGCGGGGAGCCACCGCCGTCCCGCCTTGCTCTCGGGCCCTCGATGATTTAGCAGAGTGTCGGGGTGCCGAAGCGTTTACTTTGAAAAAAATTAGAGCTAGTTAAAGCAGGCCCCCGAGGGCGCTGGATTAGCAGTCAGATAGGACATAATGGGAATAGGACCGCGGGTTCTAATTTTGTTGGTTTTTCGGAACTGAGGCCCTGCAACTTCCCCCCCCCAGTGGGTAGGTCCGGGGCATGCTTTCGTTATTGCGCGACCGAGTAGAGGTGAAATTTCTTGGAACGGCGCATGACGGACCGAGCGAAAGCCATTTGCAAGAATGATATCATTACTTCAAGAACGAAAGTCGAGAGGATCGAAGACCGATCAGATACGTGTAAGTCGTTCTCGACCATAAACGAATGCGACAGGCGATTGCGGCGGCGTTGTTGGGGTTTAATTATGACCCGCGGGACCGCTTCCGGGCAAACCCAAAAGTCTTTAGGGGGTTCGGGGGGAGTATGGTTGCCACAGCATGCCCCTTAAACGGAATTGACGGACGGGCCCACCACGTGAGTGGAGCTGTGCAGGTTAATATGATCAAACCCGGGAACACCTAACCGGCCCGGACACGGACAGGAATTGAGCAGATAGAATAGCCTCTTTTCGGATTCCGTGGGTGGTGGTGAAGGCCGTTCTTAGTTGGTGGAGCGATTTGTCTGGTTAATTCCGGATAGACGAACGAGATCTGGCATGTAAATCGTTTACGGGACCCGCGGGGTCCGGCGTTGTCCCCAACTACATTAGCGGGACAAGCTGGCCGTACAGCCACCGAGATTCGAGTTTAAGATAATAGGATCTGTGATTTGCATGCCTGTAGATGTCGGGGCAGTTGCGCGCGCTACCATGCTCTGGCTCTGCGGTGTGTGCATACCCTACGCAGGCAGGGCGGGGTAACCGTTTGCACCTTCGTGATGGGGCTGGCGTCGGGCTTGCATTAATCCATGAAGAAGGAATTCCGTACGTGGCGTATAGCTTGCGTTGAATAGCGTCAGCCTTTGTACACACCGCGTCAGCAATTAGCTTGATGGTTTAGTGCACAGGCCTGGTTCGGCCCCGCGGGGAGGCAACGGCCTGGATGCGAGCGCGCCGACGGACGATACTTGCCTATCTATAGAGGATCGTTAAACGTGTACAGGTTTCGTAGGTGCACTGCGGAAGATCATTAACGAAGTCGCCGCAGGCGAAGAATGAGGCTGGGGTTTCGTTTTGGTGTGCGCATTCTATCGCCAGGAGAGCATTCTCTCGTGGCGGGAGGGTGGGGTGTGAGTGACGTGAGCGAGCGGGAGTCGGCCCGGTTTGGTTTGGCGGTTTCGCCGCCGCCGCGCTGCCGCTGACCCGCGAGGTGGTTCCTCTTCTGATGCCGGCTTTCTACATATAGGGCGGTTCCCGCGGGTGACGCTGCCCCGCGCAGGGGTCGGGGAGCGAGATCTTGCCGCCTCGCTTCCCTTGCCGGCTCTCCGACGATGCGGGGCAGCCTCCCAGGTCGCGGCTTGGGCTGGCGGGGCCCGCGGCGCGTCTCTCGGGGTTGCGGCGCGTTGGAGTGGTGTGTGGGTGTCGTCGGCGGGGCGCGGCGTCCTCGCGGGGGAAGCCCTCCGGGAGTTGTTCGCCGCGAGGTTTGGGTCGAGTTCCCGTCGGAGTTCCTCGCCGCCGCCCCGCCGCCGGCAGCCGCTCCTGACGGCCCCCGCCCTGAACGGTGTTCGCGATTACGGGCGGGCAGCTCCGCGGGATCCTCGCGTCGGCCAGGGCCGGGGCCGGCGTCGGTCGGTTGAGCCGGTGTGCTTTGTGCGCTAGGCGGTGGTGGGCCTCTCCCTTCCCCCGCGGGGCCGGCGTGTGCGCTCGTCCGTCCAACCCCTTTCCAGGTACCTAGCGCTGTCCCGGCGCGGAGGTTTTTAAAGACCCTGAGGGAGGTTGTTGGCCCGTCCGCCGTGGTGTGTCAGGGCGGTGGGCCCCCGTGGGAGCGCGGGAGTGCCCGGGCCGACCGCGACTCCTCCAGACTCCGCTCCCCCATTCGGTCGGAGGGCGCATGTGCCGTGTCCCGCCGCTGGCGGCGCCGGGAGGGTGCCGGGCGGTCCTTGTCGCGGCTGGGGCGCGTGTGCCGTCTGTGCCGTCGGGGGAGGTGGGAACCCCCGGGGGCGCCTGTGTGGGCCCGTTCCCCGTGTGTGCGCGCAGCCCCGCCCGATCGCCGCCCGCGGCTGCTGCGGGTTGGGTTGTGGGAGGGGGTGGTTGCGTCGCCGTGGGCGAGCCCCCGTAGACAAACGAATCCTTCCGGACCACCGTGTGTTTTCTGTTTCTGGTTGGTTTGTGTGCTTGTCCGGCCGGGAGGCAGGCTCTCTCTAAGCCGTTTTCCCTCCGCCCCACCACATGCCCCGTTCCGCGGCGGGGGTTGGGGCAAGTGGGGTCGGTGGGGAGGGTGGAAAGGGAGAGCCGGTCCGTGCCAGGGAACCGGGGAAGGGTCCTTTTTACTTGTGGCCCTCCCTCAGAAACTCGTACGACTCTTAGCGGTGGATCAACTCGGCTCGCTGCGTCGTGAGAACGCAAGCTAGCTGCGAGAATTAATGTGGAATTGCAGGGGAACACATTGATCATCGACACTTCGAACGCATTGCGGCCGGTGTTCCCTCCGGGGCTAGCCTGTTCTGAGCGTTCGCTTGGGACGAATTCAAATTCGCTTCCCTGGGGGGGCGGTGGGGGTTGCTGGTCTAGCCTCCCCCCTCCTAAACCCCGTGGGTCGCGCGGGCTGGGGGCTTGCTCGCAGGGCCGCCTCGGTTCCTACGTCCCCTAAGTGCAGGACCCGCGGCGGCGGTAGGCGGTGTGCCGCCGCCGCCGCCGTCCGCCCGCCGCCTGCCGCTAGCGATCGTGGAGGCCAGAGGGAGAAGCGGGGGCGAGTCTTTTGAAAGCGTCGCGGTTACGGCGGCGTCCGGTGAGCTCTCGCATGCCCCTTGAAAATCGAGGGGAGAGGGTGTAAATCTCGCGCGGGCCGTACCCATATCCGCAGGCAGGGTCTCCAAGGTGACAGCCTCTGCATGTTTGGAACAATGTAGGTTAAGGGAAGTCGGCAAGCCGGATCGTACTTCGGGATAAAGGATTGGCTCTAAGGGGCTGGGTCGGTCGGGGCGGGCGCGAAGCGGGGGGCTGGGCGCGCGCCGCGGTGGACGAGGCGCCCGCCGCCCCCCCCACGCCCGGGGCACCTCCCCGACCGTGGCCCGCCCGCGGACCAGCACCACGCCCCGACCCCCGCGCGGCTCTTCACCGCCCTCTTTCGTCCCACCCCTCGCTCTTTCCCTTCCCGGGGGGGTTCGCGGAGGGGCGGTCGGAGGGCGGGCGAGGGGGGCGGCTGGTGGGCCCCCGGCGGCGGGAGGGCGGTCTCCCGCGGGGCCCGCGGGCCCCCGGGGGGCCCGGACCCCGGGGGGCCGGGCGGGCGGCGGCGACTCTGGGACGCGCGCAGGGCCCTTCCAGTGGATCGCACAGCTGCGGCGGGGCGTCGCGGGCCGCACCACGGGGTGCGGCGGGCGCGGCGCGCCCCGCGGCGCGCTGGCGCCGCCGCCGCGCGGCGGTCGGGGGCGGGGGACGGGGGGCTCTCGGGGCCGTCGTCCGTCGAACGGGGATCCTGCCGCGGCGGCGGCGGCGGGGTTGGGGTCCGTCCACCCCTCGCCCCGCCCGGGCACCCGCTCGCGCGCGGCCCCTTCCCCGCCCTCCCCGTCCGCTCCGCCCGCGGCGCGTCCGTCGTCGGTCGGCGGCGGCGCGCCGGTCTCCCCGCCGGGCCGGGTCCGCCCAGGGGCCGCGGTTCGCGCGCGACCCGCCTCGGCCGGCGCCTAGCTGCCGAACTTAGAACTGGTGGGACACAGGGGAATCCGAATGTTTAATTAAAACAAAGCATCGCGAAGGGCCGCGGCGGGTGTTTGACGCGATGTGATTCTGCCCAGTGCTCTTGAATGTCAAGTGAAAGAAATTAATGAAGCGCGGTTAAACGGACATTGGAGTAACTATGACTCTCTTAAAGGTAGCCAAATTGCTCGTCATCTAATTAGTGACGCGCATGAATGGATGAACGAGAAGATTCCCATGTCCTACCTACTATCCAGCGATAACCACAGCAAGGGAACGGGCTTGGCGGAATCAGGCGGGAGAAGAAGACCCGGTTGTGCTTGGACTCTAGTCTGGCACGGTGAAGAGACATGAGAGGTGTTAGAATAAGGTGGGAGGGCCCCGGCGCCCCTCCGTCCGCGAGGGGGGGGCAGGGGTCGCCGGCCTTGCGGGCAGCGGGTGAAATACACTACTCTTAACGTTTTTTCACTGACCCGGTGAGGCGGGGGGGGCGAGCCCCCGAGGGGGCTCTCGCTTCTGGCGCCAGCGCCCCGGACGCGCGCCGGCTGGGAGCGACCCGCTCCGGGGACAGTGCCAGGTGGGGAGTTTGATGGGGCGGTAAACCTGACTCAAACGGTAACGCAGGGTGTCACTAAGGCGGCTCAGGGAGGACAGAACTCCCGTGGAGCAGATGAGGGCAAAGCTCGCTTGTTCTTGATTTTCAGTACGAATACAGACCGTGTGAAAGCGGGGCCTCACGTTCCTTCTGACCTTTTGGTTTTAAGCAGGAGGGTGTCAGAAAAGTTACCACAGGGATAACTGGCTTTGTGGCGGGCCAAAGCGTTCATAGGCGACGTCGCCCCCCCCCTCTTTTTGATCCTTCGATGTCGGCTCTTCCTTTCATGTGAAGCAGAATTCACCAAGCGTTGGAATTGTTCAACCCATAATAGGAACGTGAGCTGGGTTTAGACCGTCGGTGAGACAGGTTAGTCTTTACCCTACTGATGATGTTGTAGTTGCCATGGTAATCCTGCTCAGTAACGAGAGGAACCGCAGGTCAGACTTTTGGTTGTATGTGCTTGGTGAGGAGCCATATGGGGCGAAAGCTACCATCTGTGGGATTATGATGAACGCCTCTAATGTCAGAATCCCGCCAGGCGGAACGATTACGGCTAGCGCCGAAGAGCCTTCGGTTGGCCCGGATAGCCGGTCCCCCGCAGTCCCCGCCGGCGGGCCGCCTCGCGTCCGCGCGTGGGGCGTGTCCCGCCGCGCGCCGGACGGGGTCCGGTGCGGAGAGCCTTCGTCCTGGGAAACGGGGTTGCGGCCGGAAATGGGGGCCGCCCTCTCGCCCGTCACGTAAACGCAGTTCGTGGGGAACTGGCGCTAACACCATTGTTTAGACGACCTGCCTTTCTGAGGTCGGGGTTTTCGTACGTTAGCAGAGAGCTCCCTGCTGCGATCTATTGAAAGTCTGCCCTCGGACAACAAGGGGTTGTCACTCGCTTTCTCTCGTTTCCCGCCCCGCGGCGCGCGCCCGCGGCGGGGCCGGTGTGGCTCCCCGTCCTTCCTTCCTTCCTTCCCCACCCATCCGGTAGCGGGAGGTGGGGGGCGGGCGGCGTGGCCCCGTCACCCCCGCGCCGGTGGGCGCCCACCGGGAGGGGGGTGTTTCGGCGGGGTCTCGCGCGCAACTCCCCGTCGGCGAAGCGCCCGTCTTCGCTTTAGGGGTGATCGTCGGCCCGCTCCCTCCCGCGTTGGGGAAGGGGGGGGGCGGTGGGGGAGAGCGGCCGCTCTTCCGGCCGGCGCCTTGGCCCTCTCTCTCCCACGCCCGGCGGGCCGCGGCGGAGTTGGGTGATGGGGACCGGGCGGAGGCGGGGTTGCCTCTCCTTCCCTCTCCTCTCTGGGGCTCGGATGGTAGCCAGATGTCCCGCTCTCGTGGGTGGGGGGGGCACGCACGTTAGACACTCCCCCCCCCACGCTTTCCCATGAGGGCAGGTCGACCAGTTGTCCCAAAAACTCTTTTTTTTTTTTTTTTTTTTTTTTTTTTTTTTTTTTTTTACGAGTGGGTCGACCAGTTGTCCGGATCTCGATCTGAAATAGCGCTTGCAAAAGGTTGACCAGTTCGTCTATCCTTTTTTTTTTTTTTAAATGTATATAAACGAGGTCGACCGTTCGTCCCGATCCTCGCCCGACCCCCACCGCACACTCGGGCCTGGCGGTCAGCTCGAAAATAAATAAATAAATAAATAAATAAATAAATAAATAATAAATTAAAATAGATAGATATATAGATAGATAGGATAGATAAATTAATTACTTTTTATTTTTATTCCTTTTCTTTTTTTTTGCGGAGGGTCGGACGACCACTTGTCCAGATCTGAAATCGCGCTGAGTGTGATCTTTATTACCAACTGCTATTCGCAGCCAGCCCTCCCCCCGTGACCCACACACGAACACTCGGAATGGGAGTTGTAAACTTTTTTATATTATTATTATTATTATTATTATTATTATACAAAGGTTGACAGTTAGTCTCTCTCCAAAGAAATTTTTATTTTTTCCTATTTTTGTTAAATAAACGGAGGTCGACCAGTTGTCCCGATCTGATATCTCGCTAGGACGGGGTTGAACGTTTGTCTTCACTTTCGTTTCATTTCACCGTCTCCCCCCCCCCCCCCCCCCCGGGCGCTCACTCGAGCAGTGGAATTAATAATTCATTTATTAATTGATTTATTAATTATTAATTTATTAATTAATAATTTATTGCTTTTTTAAAAACGGTGGTCGGACCACTTTTATATCATCCATTATTTTTTTTAATTACTTTTTATTTCTTATTTTTTTTTTTTTATTTTTTTTTAACGGGAGGCTCGACCAGTTGTCAGAAACTGAAGATCGCCGCTGGGACAAGTTGGAACCTTATGTCCAACCTCCCACCTCGCTGACCCCCACCCCCACCCCCAACCCCCACCCCCTCCCGCGGCGCACAGCTGTTGCAAGTTTGTTCTGTGGACACACTGTTCCAACCCTCCTTTTTTCGGATGGATGTCAGGTCGACCCAGTTGTCCCGGTGGATACGTACGCGCAGTGTGCGTGTGTGTGTGTGTGGTTGTGCGTGTATACCCATGTGGCCGCGGTGAGTCCTTGAGAGGCAAGCCTTCTTCTATCCGAGTGGCTGTATTCACAGGATGCTGGGACGTTCGGACCCTGTTTTGTTTTCTTTTGCTTGGGTTTCTTTGGTTTTGTTTTGCTTTTGCTTACATTTGGACGGGGATCGAAAGTAGCGGGCACCGTTCCAATATGACACAACCCATTCAGCCTACTTTGGATTTTTTTATCTGGAGCGGAGGTCTCACCGAGTGCCTTAGCGCCTCCTTGTTCACTGAGGCTGTTTTCTGAATCTACCATTCTCTTCTGCTCTCGTCTCTCCTGAGCCCCTGGGGATGACAAACGTGTGATCACATGCCCGGTGGGTCCCCACCCACACACCACGACTTTGTGAGATGTTGTGGACTGCATTGTTTCTCTTCTCTTTTCTCATTCCGGTTTCCTCTCTCCGACCCCGCCCGTCCCCAACTATATTCATCTTTTCATGGATTCTTTTTAGTTATTATGTGAACAGTTATGTCTTCAGAAAATGGAAAAAGGTTCATGCTTGCTGGCAAAGTAAAAGGCTGTGAATTCGCCCTCAGCGGAACAGGGGCTTTGATAGAGGTGATTCCTCGTGGTTCTCTGTTGCGCTTGTCATTCTATTTGTTCATTTGGGAAAGAAAGAGTCATTGTCTGAGGACTGTTTGGTAACAGTAACATCTCCCA
>CM046660.1:187136400-187161400 GCA_025594165.1 Tamias sibiricus | reverse complement strand
AGGCGCACACGCAACCGCGCGACACCTCACGGCGGCGCTCTCGCCCCCGCTTCTCCCCTCTGGCCTCACTCGCAGGCGGCAGCGGGCGGGCGGACGGCGGCGGCGGCGGCGGCGGCGGACCGCCCGCCCGCCCCCCGCGCCCGCGTACACGCCAAACGCGCGATAACAGCGTGTGGGGTGGGCAATGAAGTCGCGAACGAGAGCGCTCACCTTCCCCGTCCACCACCACCCACGCGTTTGCACGTGTGCCGCCCCTCGTGCGCCAAGACCGCCGCCGCAAACCTGCTTCACTCTAGACGGATTACGGTGTTTGGTCATGGCTTCGGGTTGCTCGGTCCGAGGGCCACTCACCCAGACACCTACACCCCTCCACCCTCGTGGTCAGCCCCGCCCGGGGCGGCTCTGTCGCGGCCGTGGACGACTCCACACACACACTCGACCCATTGCTAGTAACCCTCACTCGTCACCTGAGCGGTGGTCAACCCGCACTGCATCGCGGTTGGTGTAGATGACGTACACGGCGTCCCCCAAACTAAATCTCCGAAACACACACTCCGAACGACACCCTGATCGACTCCACCGTGAGATGCGATGTCGGCGGCGTCGGGCCTACAAGACGTGCACCAGTTGGCATGCCCTCTTCGCAGCGAACTCGCAAATGGTTGCGAGAGAGGCGGCGTGGCCCGGGTCCCAGAAAGAGGCCCAGTCGGGGGCCGGTCTGGCGCAAGCACGAGACGGGTGGCACCCGGCGAGAGGAGACGGCGTAGAAAAGGGTGGCGGGGACAGGGAGGGCACACCTGCCGACCCGCGGGTGATCCACGTCTCAGGAGAGATCCGACGCCGAGGGCGCACCAGCCCCGACCGAACCCAAGGGCGGCACACGGGATATCATCACCGCCAGCGCCCACTCACGGCGCCCAGCGAGCAGCAGCGTGCGGGTCCCGTGTTGGCTCGGGGACACGAGCCAGGCCGGGGGTGCCCCTCGAGGAACACATACCTCCCCCGGGCGGGGGGTCGCTCACGGGGACAGGGGGCACTCCCCCCACCATCACCGTCCCATCAACCGTCGCAAGCGGCGGGGGGCGCCCCTCAACCCCATCAACCCGCACCAACACGTGGACACGAGGCGTCCCGGCGATTCTTGACAGAAGCCGCCCATGCCAGGAGTTGCCCACCGCCACGCCCCGAGGTACGAGCCCGGGCCGGGGCGGGGTGTGGCAGGCGCAATCGGTGATGTGGATGGGTGGAACAGCGCGTCCGGCGACGGTCGCAGTCCAGGGGGGGGAAAGGCTCGCCGGAGGCGAGGAGGGGGACACAACCACACCCAGGGATGGAGGGCCCGCCAGAGGCGGGGAGGGGGCAGAGACGCACGGAGGGGACGGCGGGGGGAGGGTGAAACCTGGGGGGGGGGAGGAAGGACCTCGGTCCAGAGTCGGGCCACCAGGAAAAACAAAACACGCGGGGTCCCACCGCCACACGCGAGGGGCGGTCCCGCACCGCCTGCGACGCCAACACGGCCCCTCGAGTCAAAAACCCCAGGAGCCTCACGCGCGAGAGGGACCCACCCGCCCCCACCACCTCGGGGGGGGCCCTTTCCCTCGCGACCAAGATGCCTGGCCTCCTGGAACGCCCAAGGCAGGCGACACACGCCACACCTCGGGCCAGGCCGCGTCCCCCACGGACGCCTGGCACCACCTCTGGCTCCAGGGAAAACCGTCAACACAATACACCGCCCACCCGGCGGAAACGCCTTCCCATGGGAGGCCGGCCACGGCCCCGCCGCGCTTCCACACGGCAACGCGACGCCAGCCGCACGCGGCCAGCCACGGCCAGGGGTCCGGAGGGCGGAGACGGGCAGGCCCAGAGGCCACTCGCATCGGGCGAGGGGGGACAGAGGGACTAGGCCCCCTCCATCCTTCGGCACGCGACCGGAGCCCCGCCGCTCGACACGCAAACACACGGCACTGACGGCGCACACGGGGGTCCCCACCGCCACACGCGAGGGCGGTCCCGCACCGCCTGCGACGCCAACACGGCCTCGAGTCAAACCCCGGAGCCTCACGCGCGAGACCCACCCGCCCCACCACCTCGGGGGGCCCTCCACGCGACAAGATGCCTGGCCTCCGGACGCCAAGCAGGCGACACACGCCACACCTCGGGCCAGGCCGCGTCCCCACGACGCGGACCACCTCTGGCTCCAGGAACCGCTCATTCACCGCCCACCCCGCGGAACGCTCCCAGGGGGGCCGCCACGGCCCCGCCGCGGCCCACACGCACGCACGCCAGCCGCACGCCGGCCAGCCACGGCCCAGGACCGGAGCGGAACGGGCAGAGGCGCACTCGGCACGCCAACGCGGCACGGCGGCAGCCCTCCCCGACGCAGAGAGGGCCACACGCGCGTGGCCCGGCCACCCGAAGAGGGCGGCGAGCGGAAGCATCCGCTACGTCACAGGACCCCGAGAGCGAGGTCGAGACCGGATTCCGCACCCCTGACTTCCCCACGCCACCAAAGGGTGCGGAGGAGAGACGAGGGGCCCGCTGGCAGAACGAGAAGCGCAGGAACATTCGCCATGAATGCCTGTCCCTCGCCTGGCGCGGCTTTGGCCCGGCCCAGGAGAGCGCAAAGTCACCACATCGATCAGCGGAACGGGAGGGGAGGGGAGGGGACGCCCTGGGAGCGTGGGAAGACCCAGCGAGGACCGGTTTCCAGCCGAGGAGCCCGCTTCCCCGGCCTCGCCAGCCCCGCCCCCAGGGAGAGCGGCAGACGACACAGAAAGGAGAACGCCTGACACGCGGCTCGGAGCCATGGAAACGAGCGTCGTCACACACCGCCCTCGGTGCCCGCGGCGGGGAGCGCACGGTGGTAAAGGACCAACCGCCAACCTCCCCCACCACCCTCAGGCGCCAGAAGGCCAGCCAGCCAGAGGTGGCACCGCAGAGCCAGGACACTCCAGATGTGCAAGAGCCGGCACACGCAGGCCCAGGCGGACGGCTCAAGAGGGGGAACCGGTCCGGGCCGCCCCGTCGTCCTCGGCAGCCCAGAGAGGCCCCACACAACGCACATCCGGAGGCCCAGGGCCCCCCCCTTCTCTTTCTCCTCTCCCTCTCTCTCCCCGTCTGGCGACACCCACCAGAGGAGAACGTGTCAGCACCCACCCGATGGCACAATACGGCCGACTCTGGCCAAAACGATCACGACCAGGGGCGACGGGCAACAGACCACTCACCACTGCCACCCCCAGGAACAGAGTCACGGTCACCTGTCCCCCAAAATCGACCCCATCGCCAAGAGAACCAGGGCCCCTAGGGACAACTGGTCAACCTTTTGCAAGCGCTATTTCAGATCGAGATCCGGACAACTGGTCGACCCATCGTAAAAAAAAAAAAAAGGATAGACAACTGGTCAACCTTTTGCAAGCGCTATTTCAGATCGAGATCCGGACAACTGGTCGACCTCCGTTATATACATTTAAAAAAAAAAAAAAGTGAAAAGAAACGTATACGTGAACATACATACGCATGTATGGGAATACGTATACGCACGCACACGTACCTATGCATATATGTACGTATACACACAGGTACGGAGACGCACACATACACACATACGTACAAATGTACCCGTGTACGTGCACGTAAACATATACGTAGGTATGCCTGCGTACGTGTATTTTACATACACGTGTATGTACGTAAGTACGTACGTGCAAATGTATACACACACACACACACGGGGGAATAGAGGAAAAGAGACAGTAACAGAGACACACCCTGAGCAGCAAATAAACACTCGGGCTGGGGATATAGCTCAGTTGGTAGAGAGTGCTTGCCTCACAAGCATAAGGCCCTGGGTTCAATCCTCAGTGCCACGTAAAAATAAACACATTGTGTATCACTAAAGCAAATAAATAATTTTTTTAAATGATGCCCTCTTTACCAATTCCTTCCTTCCTTCCTTTATTCGGGAGGGGGTACCAGAAATTGAACTCAGGGGCACTCGACCACTGGGTCACATCCCCAGCCCCTTTGTGTATTTTATTTAGAGACAGGGTCTCACTGAGTTACTGAGGGCCTCTCCGTTGCTGAGGCTGGCTTTGAACTCGCGATCCTCCCGCCTCAGCCTCCCAAAGTGCTGGGATTACAGGCGTCTGCCACCGCGCCCGGCTCTCTCTTTTGAATTTACGTGTGTGTGTGTGTGAGAGTGACAGAGAGAGAGAGAGAAAGAGCGCGAGAGCGCGAGCCCCCGACGACAACCTTCTCTCCTCCCCACCCCCTTCTCGAGCGTCGGGTGGCCGGGGCGGACCCGAAGCGCGCGAGGAGCGCACCGGGGAGCACAGACAGGGCCGTGTCGGAACAGCGTGACACCGGCGGGGACGGCCGCGGGACCTCGGGCGGAGGAGGGAAGGGGCGGGAGGGAGGGAGGGAGAGGGAGGTAGGTACACACACACACACACCAACCAACCAAACGACCCAACACGCTACGCCTGCCCATCCAGCACCCAGCCAACGGGCCTCAAAGGCCCGCACGGAGGGACCGAGACAGTTCCTCCGGCGCCACCCAGCTCCTGGGACTCTGTCTCGGTCACCGCCACCGCATGTCGCTCCTTGGTGACTTCCGAATACGAGTCACATAAAAGCGGCCACCAGGTGGAGCTCGACAACCGACACCAACATCAGGCGGAAGGGACGCGGCCCACCGGGACCACCAGGCACTCAAGGAACCGGTCCCCAAAGAGGGACGCCGGGCATAGCCGTCAGGCCAATACCCCCGGACGGCGCCTGCAGACGAACGTGGCTCCACCGAGGGACCGACCGACCGACCGACCGAGACAAGCCAGGCAGCATACCACCCCTCCTCTGTCCCGCCCGGCACAGCCTCAAGAGCAAGAAAGACCCGCGTGGAAGAGGGCGGCAAAGTCCGGAGCCCCACGACAGCCCCCCGACAGCACAGGAGGAGACACGGGGGCCGAGGCAGGGGAAAGAAAACACAGAAAAACCCTAAGTCCCAGCGACCTAACCCGTCTCGGTAAAAAAGCAAGTCCGTCCCGGCGACCGACCCACCCGCTCGGGCTGCCGCCCGAGCCGCCCTGGCCCCGGAGCGGGCCGAGAGAAGGAGACAACTCACACACCAACCAACCAAACGACCCAACACGCTACGCCTGCCCATCCAGCACCCAGCCAACGGGCCTCAAAGGCCCGCACGGGAGGGACCGAGACAGTTCCTCCGGCGCCACCCAGCTCCTGGGACTCTGTCTCGGTCACCGCCACCGCATGTCGCTCCTTGGTGACTTCCGAATACGAGTCACATAAAAGCGGCCACCAGGTGGAGCTCGACAACCGACACCAACATCAGGCGGAAGGGACGCGGCCCACCGGGACCACCAGGCACTCAAGGAACCGGTCCCCAAAGAGGGACGCCGGGCATAGCCGTCAGGCCAATACCCCCGGACGGCGCCTGCAGACGAACGTGGCTCCACCGAGGGACCGACCGACCGACCGACCGACCGACCGACCGACCGACCGACCGACCGACCGACCGACCGACCGACCGACCGACCGACCGACCGACCGACCGACCGACCGACCGACCGACCGACCGACCGACCGACCGACCGACCGACCGACCGACCGACCGACCGACCGACCGACCGACCGACCGACCGACCGACCGACCGACCGACCGACCGACCGACCGACCGAGACAAGCCAGGCAGCATACCACCCCTCCTCTGTCCCGCCCGGCACAGCCTCAAGAGCAAGAAAGACCCGCGTGGAAGAGGGCGGCAAAGTCCGGAGCCCCACGACAGCCCCCCGACAGCACAGGAGGAGACACGGGGGCCGAGGCAGGGGAAAGAAAACACAGAAAAACCCTAAGTCCCAGCGACCTAACCCGTCTCGGTAAAAAAGCAAGTCCGTCCCGGCGACCGACCCACCCGCTCGGGCTGCCGCCCGAGCCGCCCTGGCCGCCCTGGCCGCCCTGGCCCCGGAGCGGGCCGAGAGAACGAGACAACTCACACACCAACCAACCAAACGACCCAACACGCTACGCCTGCCCATCCAGCACCCAGCCAACGGGCCTCAAAGGCCCGCACGGAGGGACCGAGACAGTTCCTCCGGCGCCACCCAGCTCCTGGGACTCTGTCTCGGTCACCGCCACCGCATGTCGCTCCTTGGTGACTTCCGAATACGAGTCACATAAAAGCGGCCACCAGGTGGAGCTCGACAACCGACACCAACATCAGGCGGAAGGGACGCGGAACATGGGTCGGCGTCAGCGGGACCAGCTCCGAAGGGGACGTAGAAAGTCACCCGAACACGCCCGAACGGCCGGGGAGCCCTGCCGGCACAAGCCGCCGCCGCTCTGGCCAGCGCCCCATACCCTAGAAAACCCGGCGGGGGACACGGGCGGCGTCGGACTGCAAAACCGAAACCACCACCACGACCGTGAAGCCAGAATCACACAGGCAGATAGATAGTCACGGGTCGGATCCAGAGAACGGAGGCATCGAAACGTACGTCCCTTCAGAGCCCTTCCTCCAACCTTAGCAAGATCACCTGACCCGGCTCCAACCTCTCGCTAAACGAACCTGTCGCAGGAAATGCCCCTCCCTTTCTACATAGAGTCATAACAGTCGTTCATGAACGTGTCCCGGGTGTTCCACCCCCCCCCCCCACACACACACACACACACACACACACAACCCCTCCCCCCCCCCCCCCCACACCCTCCCCCGCGAAGTGGGTAGCGGGCCCCCGACGGGCGCGCGAGGGGCGCCCCGGGCGCGGGACCGGGGATGGGGGAGAAGCCCCACCGCCGATCACAGCCGCGGCCACCGCAGGGAACCCGCACGGCGAGTCACGCGCGCGGAGACGAGACGGGGGAGCGCCCCGGGGCGGGCCGTGACCCGTCCCGGACGACACCACCCGACTCGCCCGCGCCCGCGTACACGCAACGCGCGAGAACAGCGTGGGGGGGGGCAAGGAAGCGCGACGAGGCGCGCACCTTCCCCTCCACCACCACCCACGGAATCGAGAAAGAGCTATCAATCTGTCAATCCTGTCCGTGTCCGGGCCGGGTGAGGTTTCCCGTGTTGAGTCAAATTAAGCCGCAGGCTCCACTCCTGGTGGTGCCCTTCCGTCAATTCCTTTAAGTTTCAGCTTTGCAACCATACTCCCCCCGGAACCCAAAGACTTTGGTTTCCCGGAAGCTGCCCGGCGGGTCATGGGAATAACGCCGCCGCATCGCCAGTCGGCCCCACACCCTCCCCGCAGGCGGGGAAAAAAGGCCGGGGGACTCTCGCCTACGTACAACACCACCGACGATAGCGTCATCGCACCAAGACAGGTCAGACGGCCAGACGGGGAATCCGGTACCACCAAAACGTGGCACAAGACCCTTTCCTCAGATCGCTTAGATAAGCTTTTCTCACTGAGGGTGTGTGACACACCCCCAAACCCCCGGCACTCCCAACCGGAAATCGCCAAGGTGCCCAAAGAGACACACAGCAAAAGGAAAGGGGGATCTGCGGTATGAGCAAGCACAAGGCCTTCTTGAGCGTTCGCGGCCCGGGGGACCCCCCCAAAAGGCCCCCGTCCGTCTCAGGGGCCGATCCTGCCGGGTGGCACGGCCACGATCGCTCACGCGCGCCCACGCGCACCTCCTTCCTCCCCAAAAAACGGATGGGAAAGGAGGGCAGACGCAGGCGCGCGCTCGCCCTAACGCTCCCCCCCCACCGCAGAAAGCGGCGCGGGGGACGACAGACAAAGCGACCCGCCCCCACGCGAGAGGGAAACGGGAGCATTGCCGAGCTTACCGCCTCGATCCCCAAGAAAAACGGAGCAACCGTTTCCTCGCCTTGCCTTCAAGCCCTCGCCTCGGAAGAACCAAGCACGGGGCGGCGGACCGCGGCAGAGGCCACCGGGAGCAGGGATGGCACACACCGGCTCAGCCTCAGGCACCTCAAAGAAAACGACCCGGAGCGCTCCAGGAGCAACCTCGGAGGACCAAGGCAGAGGCGCACTCGGCACGCCAACGCGGCACGGGCGGCAGCCCTCCCCCAACGCAGAGAGGGCCACACGCGCGTGGCCCGGCCACCCGAAGAGGGCGGCGAGCGGGAAGCATCCGCTACGTCACAGGACCCCGAGAGCGAGGTCGAGACCGGATTCCGCACCCCTGACTTCCCCACCAGCCACCAAAGGGTGCGGAGGAGAGACGAGGGGCCCGCTGGCAGAACGAGAAGCGCAGGAACATTCGCCATGAATGCCTGTCCCTCGCCTGGCGCGGCTTTGGCCCGGCCCAGGAGAGCGCAAAGTCACCACATCGATCAGCGGAACGGGAGGGGAGGGGAGGGGACGCCCTGGGAGCGTGGGAAGACCCAGCGAGGACCGGTTTCCAGCCGAGGAGCCCGCTTCCCCCGGCCTCGCCAGCCCCGCCCCCAGGGAGAGCGGCAGACGACACAGAAAGGAGAACGCCTGACACGCGGCTCGGAGCCATGGAAACGAGCGTCGTCACACACCAGCCCTCGGTGCCCGCGGCGGGGAGCGCACGGTGGTAAAGGACACAACCGCCAACCTCCCCCACCACCCCTCAGGCGCCAGAAGGCCAGCCAGCCAGAGTGGTGGCACCGCAGAGCCAGGACACTCCAGAGATGTGCAAGAGCCGGCACAACGCAGGCCCAGGCGGACGGCTCAAGAGGGGGGAACCGGTCCGGGCCGCCCCGTCGTCCTCGGCAGCCCAGAGAGGCCCCACACAACGCACATCCGGAGGCCCAGGCCCCCCTCTCTCTTTCTCCTCTCCCTCTCTCTCCCCGTCTGGCGACACCCACCACCAGAGGAGAACGTGTCAGCACCCACCCGATGGCACAATACGGCCGACTCTGGCCAAAAACGATCACGACCAGGGGCGACGGGCAACAGACCACTCACCACTGCCACCCCCAGGAACAGAGTCACGGTCACCTGTCCCCCAAAATCGACCCCATCGCCAAGAGAACCAGGGCCCCTAGGGACAACTGGTCTACCCCAGGTGACGGGGACGGAAGGAAAAAAAGAAAAATAAAAGAGAAGGGACGCGGGCCCACCGGGACCACCAGGCACTCAAGGAACCGGTCCCCAAAGAGGGACGCCGGGCATAGCCGTCAGGCCAATACCCCGGACGGCGCCTGCAGACGAAACGTGGCTCCACCGAGGGACCGACCGACCTAGATGACCATCCCGACCGACTACCGTTGTCGACCGACCGACCCGACAACAAGCCAGGCAGCATACCACCCCTCCTCTGTCCCGCCCGGCACAGCCTCAAGAGCAAGAAAGACCCGCGTGGAAGAGGGCGGCAAAGTCCGGAGCCCCACGACAGCCCCCCGACAGCACAGGAGGAGACACGGGGGCCGAGGCAGGGGAAAGAAAACACAGAAAAACCCATAAGTCCCAGCGACCTAACCAACGTCCTCGGGTAAAAAAGCAAGTCCGTCCCGGCGACCGACCCACCCGCTCGGGCTGCCGCCCCCGAGCCGCCCTGGCCCGCCCTGGCCGCCCTGGCCCCGGAGCGGGCCGAGAGAGACGAAGGACAACTCACACACCAACCAACCAAACGACCCAACAACGCTACGCCTGCCCCATCCAGCACCCAGCCAACGGGCCTCAAAGGCCCGCACGGGAGGGACCGAGACAGTTCCTCCGGCGCCACCCAGCTCCTGGGACTCTGTCTCGGTCACCGCCCACCGCCATGTCGCTCCTTGGTGACTTCCGAATACGAGTCACATAAAAGCGGCCCACCAGGTGGAGCTCGACAACCGACCACCAACAACAGGCGGAAGGGGACGCGGAACATGTGGGTCGGCGTCAGCGGGACCAGCTCCGAAGGGGACGTAGAAAGTCACCCGAACACACGCCCGAACGGCCGGGGAGCCCTGCCGGCACAAGCCGCCGCCCGCTCCCTGGCCAGCGCCCCATACCCCCTAGAAAACCCGGCGGGGGACACCGGGCGGCGTCGGGACTGCAAAACCGAAACCACCACCACACCGTGAAGCCAGAATCACACAGGCAGATAGAATAGTCACGGGGCGTCGGATCCAGAGAACGGAGGCATCGAAACGAACGTCCCTTCAGAGCCCTTCCTCCAACCTTAGCAAGATCACCTGACCCCGGGCTCCAACCCTCTCGCTAAAACGAACCTGTCGGCAGGAAATGCCCCTCCCTTTCTACATAGAGTCATAACAGTCGTTCCATGAAACGTGTCCCGGGCTGTTCCAACCCCCCCCCCCCACCACACACACACACACACACACACACACACACACACACACCCACACACACCATCCACCCCATCTATCTGCTCTCACTCTGGGCCATCCCACTGAGCATCTCCTGAGCCTAGTCACATAGGCGGGAAAGGCGAAAGATAAGGGGAAGAAGGCAGGAGAACAAAAGGAAGCCACAGGACCTAGAACAAAGCTAAGCACCCTCGCTTCTTCTCCCTCCCCATTCTCCTCCCAGGAGAAGTCGACGTTACCCCCTTTTTAAATAAACCCTCTGCTCGATACGCTGGCCTCGGGCACGCTTCTCTAATGTTACCTTCAAGATCTGAGGAAGAAGGACTCATCACCAGTAACCAGCGTTATCCACAGGCAGGCAGGACTCAGAGCAAAAGGAGCCATCATCACTCCCCTCCTCGCCCCTGGAGAAAAGGGAGCAGCAGGGAAGTCAGATTCCGAGAGGTCCCAAGCGAACAGAGGTCGTCACGGAACGTCTGGGTCACGCAACCAAGTCCAGGAATGGAACAACAGGACTTTCGGGGGTCGGTGTCATCTTATTTTATTTTTATTTGAACGTTTATTTTTATTTTTATCTTACGTTCCCATCATCCCCATCATCCCCACCGACCGATGCATCCAAGTCAGGAAAACCACTAGGCAGAAACTTGGGACAAAAGGGGGCGGCCCTGAGGGGCAGAAACGGAGCAGGTCAGAGATTCCCTGTGGAGGGCGGGAGGGAGGAGGGAGGGAGGGAGGTGAGGGAGGGAGGGCAAACCTATAAGCCCCCTCCCTCCAGAAGACGAAGTCCACCCCCGGGCTGGGCGGCAAAGCGCTCCTACGAAGAAGCCCACCCTCAAAGAATACCAGGTGTGCCCATCAGCCAGGGCGCTCTCACTGAACTTATTCAGGAAAGAGACGCTTCGGGGGGGGGGGGGGAGAGTATCGAAAACACACTCGCCCCACCCCCACACAACCCCTCCCCCCCCCCCGACCCTGAAAGTGAAGGAGCCCCAATTAGGAAGGGCTATTGCGGCTCAGCTGGAAAGCCATAAGTTCCACCTGAAATGTTTATGTGACGCACCTGTAAAGGCCACGTGAGGGCACACCCGCAAAGCTAAAGGTAATAATAACCGGTGGAAAGCGGTACGGAGTTAAGGAGAACGAAGAATGAATTCATTCAGTCAGTCGTGCCAGTTTTCGCTCGAGGGGGTCCCCGGTTCAGAAGAAGAAGAGTTCGGGTCGGAGAAGAAAAGAATCAGAGCGGCCCCAGAACGTAGGCAGAGCGGTATACAGAAGAGAAACCAGATAGAAGAAGGTAATGACTGGTCAGAGTATAGGCCGAGGCTCCTGAGGAAAGAACAGAAGACAGAAGAAAGAAGGTAAAAAGAAGAGAGAAGAAAGAAGCTCTAATCTTTCTCTAAGCTAAGCTCTATCTTTCTTTCTCTCTATCTTTCTTTCTCTCTACTCTAAGCTAAGAAGACAAGAAGAAAAGCTCGCTTTAATCTTTTCTCTCTAAAAATCTTTCTTTCCCTCCCTCTAAGCTAAGCTCTCTGTAAGAAAGCAGAAGTAAAAGTAGTAAAAGCTTTACTCTGCCTCCGAGAGTTTTCCTCCCGGGGTTTTCGGTACCAGGCAGCTTACAGAGGGGCGAGGCCTGCCTTGTCCCTTCGTGGGCGATTCCCCGAGACGGTCATTCCCGTCCCCAAAAAATCGTCACTGTCCATTTTACAAGCTTCTAAGATCTATCAAGAGATCCTGGCCTCGCTGACATTCATCCTCCAACAGGCCAGGACCTGAGAAACCTACAAGGCCGAGGCAGGAGGATGGAGAGTTTCAAAGCCAGCCAAACTCAGGGAGGCCCTGCCTCAGCAAGTTCACAAAACCGCCCCCCCCCCAGAAAAAAAAAAAGTGAAAAGAAACGTATACGTGAACATACATACGCATGTATGGGAATACGTATACGCACCGCACACGTACCTATGCATATATGTACGTATACACACAGGTACGGAGACTCACAAACATACACACATACGTACAAATGTACCCGTGTACGTGCACGTAAACATATACGTACGTATGCCTGCGTACTGGTATTTTACATACACGTGTATGTACGTAAGTACGTACGTGCAAATGTATACACACACACACACACACACTACACACACACACACACACACCACGCCCCACTGGTTATTTTCGAAAGATGCGGATGTGGCCCAGGTTTTATGAGTTCCATCCCCCGTCACTGAAAGGAGCCCTAATCAGGAAGGGCTGTTGCAGCTAGCTGGAAGCCATAAGTTCCACCTGATATGTATGTGACGCACCTGTAGGCACCCGCAAAGCTGAAGGTATATAACCGGGTGAAAGCGGTCCGAGTTAGGAGAACGAATTCATTCGGGTCACAGTCGGGCAGTCACTCGTCGGACTCAGAAGAATCAGAGCGGGCCAGAACGTAGGCAGAGCGGTTTACAGAAAGAAACCAGATAGAAGACAGAAGAGAAACCAGATAGAAGAAGTAATGACTGGTCAGAGTTAGGCCGAGGCTCCCGAGGAAGACAGAAGACAGAAAAAGAAGAAGGAAGAAAGAAGAGAGAAGAAAGAAGCTCTAATCTTTCTCTCTAAACCCTAAGCTCTACACTTTCTTTCTTTCTCTCTAAGACTCTAAGCTAAGAAGACAAGAAGACAATGAAGCAAGACAGGACCTCGGGCGAGGAGGGAAGGGGAGGCAGGCCCGGAGGGGGGGGATCCGGAGACCACCCCCAACACCGGAGCGCGACCGGCCCCAACTCCTCCCCCACCCGCCCGGCAGCGAGACACGGCGGGACACCGCCCGCCCGCCCCCCGCGCCCGCCGGAGCGCCCCCCCCCCCCCCCCCAAAAAAAAAAAAAAACAAGGCCGGCCCTTCTCTTCTCCACGCCCCCAGCAACCCGCCGAACAGCCGCTCCACCTCGCCCCGCCCCCCCACACACACACACACGCACACGTGCGCGTACGTTCCCACCGGGACAACTGGTCGACCCATCGTAAAAAAAAAAAAAAATTCTTGTCGACAGCTAACACCGCCGCTGCCACCACCCCCACCTCCCACAGGTCTCTCACAGATTCCTGTTAAATAAAAGACCCCTTTAGCCCCATAGAAAAGGCAGAAATCTGTTCTGAACTCATTTGAAAGTGCTTTCAATGAGAAGAGCTTAAGGATCTTCAGAGGCCTCTGATTTAAAACACCCTTCCTTGGAATCCAGCTCCATTTCCTGCAGTAAATTCCTTTGGCTCAAGAGGAGAGAATCACGTAAAAATTTCCTCGAATCAGTTGTTTTGGAATCGGATTCGCTTGTCTTTGGGCTTTGTGCTCCCCCTTTTCTGGGCAAAATTTTGTAGATGAACAGTTGCTGAGAATTCTTTCTTGTCTAAAGGCTGTGGCTGTGGCTCAGTAGCAGAGCGCTTGCCTAACATATGTGAGGCACTGGGTTTGAGCCTTAGCACTGTATACAGAAATAAACAAGTTGAAAGAAGGCATGTTGTCCATCTACAATCACAAAAACAAAAAACAAAAAAGAAAGAAAGAAAGAAGATCAGAAAGATAAGGGGAAGAAGGCAGGAGAACAAAAGGAAGCCCAGGACCTAGAACAAAGCTAAGCACCCTCGCTTCTTCTCCCTCCCAGGAGAAGTCGACGTTACCCCCTTTTTAAATAAACCCTGCTCGATACGCTGGCCTCGGCACGCTTCTCTAATGTTACCCTTCAAGATCTGAGGAAGAAGGACTCATCACCAGTAACCAGCGTTATCCACAGGCAGGCAGGACTCAGAGCAAAAGGAGCCATCATCACTCCCCTCCTCGCCCCTGGAGAAAGGGAGCAGCAGGAAGTCAGATTCCGAGAGGTCCAAGCGAACAGAGGTCGTCACGGAACGTCTGGGTCACGCAACCAAGTCCAGGAATGGAACAACAGGACTTTCGGGGGTCGGTGTCATCTTATTTTATTTATTTTTAATGTACCAAAGCCTTGCATGTCTACTTCTGCCTTCTGGGAGCCTGCAGAAGTAAACACGTGGAAGACTGAGAGGCAAGGATATATTTGCCGGCTATGAGCAAGGTCTCTGGAACCAAAGGGAGCACACAGCTCTTCTTAAACAAAACAACAACCCCCCCCCCATCCCTGCAAAAAGAATAAGAAGAGGAAGAGGAGGGGTAGGAGGAGGAAGTAGTCTGGGTGAAAAGCAGGAAAACAAAAACAAGCACAATAATTGGTATCTCAAGTCCATGGTTTGGGCCAAATTGTGGAGCCACTTTTTAAAAATAGATGTGTGTGTAGGGGCTGGGGATATAGCTCAGTTGGTAGAGAGTGCTTGCCTCACAAGCATAAGGCCCTGGGTTCAATCCTCAGCAACACACGCACACACACACACACCAACCAACCAAACGACCCAACACGCTACGCCTGCCCATCCAGCACCCAGCCAACGGGCCTCAAAGGCCCGCACGGAGGGACCGAGACAGTTCCTCCGGCGCCACCCAGCTCCTGGGACTCTGTCTCGGTCACCGCCACCGCATGTCGCTCCTTGGTGACTTCCGAATACGAGTCACATAAAAGCGGCCACCAGGTGGAGCCCCTCCCCCCTCCCCTGCGCCCCCGGGAGAAGTCTATAGTACCCCTTTCCAAAAACCTCTGCTTTATCTGCTTGCCTCGGCGGGCGGTGCTTCTCTAATGTTTCAGACTTCCACATTTGGGGGAGCAGAACTCTTGTCACTGGTAAACAGCGGTATCGCTGGGATGACAGGCATGTACCACCAGGCAGGCAGGGCTAATCATGTTCTTCAGGGACAGAGTTTTGATCACCCCAATCTGAGCTTGAACTTGTGATCCCCCTGGCTCGGCAGCAGCTAGCCCAATAAAAGTAGCCGTCATTTCAGGTGGGATGGGTGTGCCTCACCACCACACCAAGTTGGTCTGTCTCTTTTGTGTGACTTTTTGTCATTCAGAGGCGGGATTCCTCCAAGTTCCCCCTTCTCATTCTTCCATTATGACTGAGGGCTTTGATTTTTGTGGCCTTTGAGATATTTCACTCCTAGGCCTCTCTCAGCCAGGTGGGAGTCACATTGTATCAGACTGTGCGCTGGTGCCAGTATTTTCAGACTGAGAGCCTGAGGACTTATTTTTTTATTTATTGATTTTTTATTTTCATTTTATTTATTTTGAATGTACCCAAAGCCTTGCATGTCTACTTCTGCCTTCTGGGAGCCTGCAGAAGTAAACACGTGGAAGACTGAGAGGCAAGGATATATTTGCCGGCTATGAGCAAGGTCTCTGGAACCAAAGGGAGCACACAGGCTTTCTTAAACAAAACAACAACCCCCCCCCATCCCTGCAAAAAGAATAAGAAGAGGAAGAGGAGGGGGTAGGAGGAGGAAGTAGTCTGGGTGAAAAGCAGCGAAAAACAAAAACAAGCACAATAATCTGGTATCTCAAGTCCATGGTTTGGGGCAAATTGTGGAGGCCCACTTTTAAAAATAGATGTGTGTGTAGGGGCTGGGGATATAGCTCAGTTGGTAGAGAGTGCTTGCCTCACAAGCCTAAGGCCCTCGGGTTCAATCCTCAGCAAACACACGTTACACACACACACACACACACACACAAATCTAAATCTAGATGTCCCGTGTCAGTGTGGTGTGTGTGAGTGTGTGTGTGTGAGAGTGACAGAGAGAGAGAGAGAGAGAGAGAGAGAGAGAGTGACGAGAGAGAGAGAGAAAGTAAAAAGAATCTTGCTGCAACAGACTCTCCCCTGGATCTCTCCAGCCCTCCATTGTTTTGTGTTTGGTTCTTGGCTGTTTTCATTTCATCCTTGGTTTGTATTTGGCCGTTAACAAAGCCAAAAGTCCAAATGTTTATAGGGGGAAAACAACGTGGCCACAGAACAGGGAAGCCTCCAGTGGCTCCGGCAGGCAAGCACCCCCTGCCACGCTCACAGGCAAAGCCTTGAACAGAGAAGAAAGGAATGTTTTTTTTTCCCCCCCCCCTCTCTCAGTCTCTCCCCCCCTGGCTTGAAAGTTGATGATTGACGAGGACGACGATGGCAGGGGCCCAGTAGACACACACAGCTACATCTGAGTCACGGGGCCCCCGGGTCTCAGCTGCTGTAAACCCAAAAATGCACCCTGGATCAGTTCACGCTAACAGCCCCCACGGCCGATAGTGGGCCACAGAGCCCCGCGCACCCAAGAGTAGCAAGCAAAAACACAAGCGGGGTGGCCGCGGCATACAACTAAGATCAGGCTCCCACCCTGCGGGAGGAGGGAGCTGCGCAGACAAAGAGCAGCACCTAGGTGGGCACAACGTGGCCGCCACATCAGGACCAACATGGGACTGCACTGCTGCCCTTCTAGCTCAGCAGATGGCCCACGTTGCGTGCTGAGATTTACATGAGTTCCTTTTACACAAACGATGTCCCAGGCCATCCATCTCCGTTGGGATTGACATTGGATTTAAGAGTTGGGGAAATCCCAGCAGCCAGGAGGATCCGCACTGGGAGATAACAAAAGAATTCCTGCAGCTTAAAGTGCCGGAGGCTCTGTGAACACTCGCCTTCCCTCAAAGACAGTTCCTCCAAGGTGCTTGCTTGAGTATGCCGTCTCTGGGGCCCCCCCACTAGAGTCTGACTAAAAAGCCCACATCTAGCAAGAGAAAGTCAGATACCTCGGTGACCCTCTGACTCAGCAACAGGAAGACAGACAGACGACAACAAGCGAACCCCAAAGAAACGAGAGATATGCTCAGTTCCAGTCCCTTTAACCCGGGGGCTGCTAGATTCTTCCATCTATGGATCCCCAAGTTTTCAGTCATGGCAAAACCCCTCTCTGAAGCCACAGAGGGGGGCGGGGGGGGGGGGGGGGGGTGGGGAATGAGATCCTCTCGTATGGGGGCCAACACAGCCAAAGGCCTTTCAGGACATTAAACAAGCCCTCACCAGTGCCCCTGGACTAGGGCTCCCTGACCTCACAAACCCTTTTTTATCTGTACTACGTCCATCAACAGTCTGGAGAGGCTGTAGGAGGTCTGACTCAGATACTGGGGAAATGGCACCGTCCCAGTGGTCTATCTATCTATCTATCTATCTATCTATCTATCTATCTATCTATCTAAAGAAAGAGCTGGACCCTGTGGCCCAAGGGTGGCCACCTTGTTCCCGGGCCCTTGCTGCCACAGCTCTTCTGGTGTTGGAAGCTGATAAGCTGTGCACGAAACAATGAATAAAAAAAAAAATAAATAAATAAATAAATAAAAAAAAAAAAAAAAAGGGGGTGGTGGTTTTCAGGGTTCCTCATTCAATTTTGACATTGTTAAAGTACAATGGACAGTATTGGTTGACTGAGAAAACGGTGAATACCAAGACATCTTATATGACAACCCGCATATCCATGTTGAAGTCTGAAGTCATCCGGACTCTAAACGCAACCACTTTGCTGCCCTTCGGCGGACCTGGGCGACCTGGCACACATCCCCGACTGACCCCTTACCAGGAGATGACAGGGAGACTTCAGAGAAATAGAAAAACTAACCCAGAGACAACATCTTCAGGCCTTAAGAGAAAACTTTTCACAGGTTCTCAACCAATGGGTTAGAGAAATATCGCCAGTCAGTTTGACCACAGAGGCACACTCCTTCAAGCCTCGTGATTTACATAAGAATGGAAAGTGCTAAGTCTCCCCCCCAGTGCCCCTTAAGAAAGAAAAATCTTGCTTCTCCAGTCTGTTCACAGTTGTCAGCTTGTGGCTAAGTCAAAGGTGATTTACTATTGTAGCACAGCATGGCCTCTGTGTGGCAAAGTCCAGTGTGATTTAACGTACCCGTTTCAAGGGTTGGTTTGTGTGTAACTCTGCATGCGTTTCTACTGATCGATCGATGAAAACCTAAAACAAAAGGTGAATTGGAATATCCTTTCTTTCAGAGCATGTGTTCAATTTGTTCACAAGCATTTTTTTAACATATTTATTCGTTCTTATTTTATTTATTTATTTATTATTTATTTATTTATTTATTTATTTATTTATTTTTATTTACCAGGGACTGAACTCAGGGGCACTGGACCACTGGGCCACATCCCCAGCCCTTTTTTGTATTTTATTAGAGACTGAGTTGCTCAGTGCCTCGCCATTGCTGAGGCTGGCTTTGAACTCACAATCCTCCTGTCTCAGCCTCCCAAGTGGTGGGATTACAGGCGTGTGCTACCGCGCCCGGCTGTTCATAAGCACGTCATCTCTATTTCCTGATAGTCCTTAGTAACAAGATTGCTTTTGCCTCCACCTGGATCCCATGTAACTTGCCCCCTTTAGTGTAGAAAGAAATGTAGGAGGAGCCTGACCATAAAGAAAAGGGGGCACTCCACTAAATGAGAAACTGAACTTCCAGCGGTAGAGCACTCACCTAGCACGTGAGCGGCCCCCGGGTTCAATCCTCAGTGCCACGTAAAAATAAAGGCATTGTGTACAACTAAAACAACTAAAAAAAATAAATAAATATAAGAGAGAGAGAGAGAGAGAGAGAGAGAGAGAGAGAGAGAGAGAGAGTGTGTGTGTGTGTGTGTGTGTGTGTGTGTGTGTGTGTGTGTGTGTAATAGAGAGGGGAAGGGGAGAGGGGAGAGTCTCTTTGTACTCCGGTTGTTTTTATGTTTAATAATTACAGGGCCAAAATGGGAAGCTCCCCGGTTAGACTGCACCCCAAAAAAATAATTCTTAAAAGTAACTCTGGCTGTCTTTGTTTCTGGCAACGATTCATGCCTTTTTACATTCATGGATCACCCAGAATTTGGGGGCGGTGTGGGGGGGGATGTGGGTGGTTAATACAATTTTTTTTCCCTGCCTTGTTGGAATTGATATTTGAGATTTGGCCCTGTGTGTGTGTGAGAAATTTTTTTGGTTGTTGTTGTTGTTGTTGTTGTTGTTGTTGTTGTTGTTGTTGTTGTTTTGTTTGTTGCTTGCTTGCTTGCTTGCTTGCTTGCTTGCTTGCTTTGCTTGCTTCTTATTTCTCTTCCTTCCTCAACATAATGGTTATCTGAGTTTTAAGAGAAAACCAAGGATGGAAAAAGCCTTTGGAAACCGAGCTATTGTTAGGTAAAACTGCTGAATTCAACGCTGTGCATGGAAATCTTAAAATCTATACTATACAGCATATGTGACATGTGTGGGTTCGTTCAGTGTGTCTTCACAAGTCATCCATGCAAGGAAGACCGCCGGTCATCAAGATTGTTTTTTGCACCCCCTCCCTGAGCATGGGTAGGTCATCTTTGCTAAGCATAAGGCAAAGGCAACCGAGAGAGGTAAAATCTGAAGTAACATGGGTCACTCTATATAGGCAATGAATGTGAAGAGTGTTTCCTGTGTTTTGATTAAGAACAAACAAACCAAAAACCATGAAAAGGATAAACTGTTACTGAGAAAAAAAAAAAAAAAAAAAAAAAAGAGAAATTCATTCCTCTAAAGTGGGAAATTTGGTAAGGCTCCCCTCTCTCACCTGCAACGGTCAACTCAAGGGGGAAAAGGGCAGAGAATGTAACTTTATGCTTTTAAGGTAACTCTCACTGCTCAGCCACTGAGGCCCATCTCAAAACCCGTATCTCTCTCTCTCTCTCTCTCTCTCTCTCTCTCTCTCTCTCTCTCTCTCTCTCTTTCCATTCATTTATTTATTTACTTACTTATTTTTTTTGTCCTTTCTCTTCTCCTGCTCCTCCCCCTCCCTAATCAGGGGTGAAGCCACATGACTTTTTTAGGCTGTGTTATCTGCCCTTTGGCTAACAAAGATGTTGAGTTTCACCAAGACAATGGATAAACCAGCCTAATTTCATCTTAAGACTGAGAGCCATCCTGTCAAAAAGTTATGAAAAGCCCACTTCAGTTTTCTATGAAATGCTAGGATTCTTATTTGGCTTGAGCTTATTGTCTGGCATTCATGCCCAGGCCTTGAGCTCACTCAGGCCTGGCTTTCCTTGGCCAGATAACAACACTCTCTCTCTCTCTAAAAAACTAACGGTGCCTCATAAACTTTTGATATGGGGTTTGACTACACCCCCCTTTTCCTTGGAATGCAATGCCATGTAGGTGATTCGTTAGCTACTTGCTTTGAATGACACATGTCTGACCTTGTTAGCTGTAAGTTCCCAAGATTTTTTGTAACTCTTTGAACTATAAAAACCTTGTCTTCCCTGAGAGCGGGGCTTGACCCCAAGCCCAGTGTTTGGGAGGGACAGCCCTGGCCAGCTCTCTTTGTGTGTATACAATATAAGCTTGTTTTAATTTAACATTGGAGTTGGTGGTCCTTTCTTTGCGTCTTGGATCAACACAATCACGTGTGTGTTTTTTTTTATGTATTTAGTTCGTTCGTTCGTTCGTTCGTTCGTTCGTTCGTTCGTTCGTTCGTTTTTCGCATCGGTAACAAAACCAAGAGTAAAGAAATCACAACCCTGTGTTTCACAATGAAAGTTTTAATATTTGATCTGATTTGAAAGTGACTTAGGTAGTCACTCAACAGACATCATCCATCATCAGTTTAGTTTACTCACACTAAGGGTGTCACTCTCAAAGAGTTTGGGAAACTTAAGAAGCAGATGTGTTCTATGTCAAGCCGGGCTCTTGTCAGTTAAGTCCATTTGATTTGCTTTGCTTTTTTATTGTGACTGGAATACTTCCCAGGTTTAGCGATGTTTGTGTTTGCTTTGGGGTTTGTTTGTTTTTGGTACTGGCGTTTCAACCCAGAGGAACTTGTGTTTTAGAGACAGGGTCTCACTGAGTTACTGAGGGCCTCTCCGTTGCTGAGGCTGGCTCTGACTCAATTCACCCTCCTGTCCTCCTGTCTCAGCCCCCACGAACCGCGCGTCCGGCTTACAGGCCTGGGCCACCGGGCCCAGCCTTCTTTGTATTCTTGGATCATGGCCGTTCCCATCGGCGTGAGATGAAAATCTCAGTGTAGCTTTGATCTCCATTCCTCTCATCACTGCAGAGGTTGAACATTTGTTCATCTATTTGTTGTTGGCGAATATCCGTTTTTAATCCAAGGAACTTGACATCGGGCTCTTTCAGAAACCCTCTGAAAACATCTCCTGTTATCTATTGGGTCCCACCCCCGGGACAGACAACAAATCATTTTAGCACTTTTGTCCTCAACCTCCACTGAGAACCACACCCTGTGCTTCCCCACCCCGCAGCTCCCCAAGAAGTCCTGTGTTCGGTTAAGAATGGGAAAAGGGGCGGTGTGTGTGTGTGTGTGTGTGTGTGTGTGTGTGTGTGTGTGTGTGTGTGTGTGTGTGTTTTTACTTTAAAAAGACAGCGGGCCTGGGAGCAGAGCGTTGTCAGTGGAAGAGCCCAGGCTTAGGCTGTGTGAGGCCCCGGGCTCTGAATCTCTAGCGGCGGCGGCAAAAGACAAAAGGAAATGCAGAAAATAATGAGTGTGCGATTTTTATCAGAGAGGAGTTTGGTGAGCCCAGCGTGGTGGTGGTGGTGGTGCAGGCCAGGCCTGTCATCCCAGTGAATCTGAATCTGGACGGGGAGGCTGAGGCAAGGGCTAGAAGCTTCAGAGGCAGCCTCAGCAACTTAGGGAGACCCCGTGTCTCAAAGGACTGCGGATGTATGTCAATCAGTGGTAGAGCGAGAACCCCTGGGTTTGTTGGCTTTCGGTTCCTGTAGTCACTTGGAGATAAGTGGATGGTGTTTAAAGAGTACTCGGATTCACCAGGGAAAGACAGTTTGCCTGAGTTGCCGGAAGAACAGTTCGGCAGATGTAGCCCCAAAGAGGTCACCCGTCTAGGGATCGCAGGGCCTCATTTGTTTGTTTGTGCCTTTCTTCGTTTATGGGTTTTCTTTCCGTATTTTGTTTTCTTTCGTGATGCTATGCTGGCGAAGAAACTCAGGGCCTTGGGATGGGTCCACAAAGATGACCGAGCCACACATACCCTCAGCTTTTCTCCTTTGCCTCCTGCCGCACCCCAGGAACTCAACCCAGGGAGGGTCTCAAGCTGCCGCAGACGCAGGCGGCAGCGCAGGCAGGCCAGGCCAAATCCTTTCCCCAGCCCCCCATTTCCTCATCTTTGGGTTTTGCGTGTGCCCATACACAGGCAAAGTGAAAAGTCCCTGTTTTGTTTTTGTTTGGTTTTCTTTCGACCACACCCAGGCCCTCCTAACTCTCTCAGAAGTGGAAGGGTTGTACTGTGGACCTGTGGTGGTGACAGGTACAGGTACGGGAGGGAGCACATGTGGAAACGTGGGGGTGAGATGGGGGGGGGGTGAGGGTTCTGGTTAAAATGCCAAAGGTAGGGCAGAGGTATCACCTGGGTGGGGGGCATGGTTAAGGCTGAGGCCAGTGATCAGATACCAGGGGTGAAAGTGGACAACACCCCCCCACACTTCCAATGCTTCCAGCACTGTCATGTATAAAAGTAAAGAAGTAAGAAAGACAGAAAGAAAGACAGAAAGAAAGAAAGAAAGAAAGAAAGAAAGAAAGAAAGAAAGAAAGAAAAAAAGAAAGAAAGAAAGGGGGGGAAATGCGCAGTCACTGTGACTCCGTAGGCTGAGGGAAGATAGGAAGATCCTAAGTTCAAGGCCGTCCTCAGCCATTTCACAAGTAGTGAAGCCGCTTGCCACTTAGTCAGACCCTGCATGAAAGTGAAAAATAAAAAGGGGAGCGGGATTGGTGACTCAGAGGTAGGTAGATATGGCACTCGTGAGGCGTCGGGTTCTTGTGTGTTTTCAAGCTAGAGACGAACTCAGGACATTCACAACGGCAGTGGCCTTGCGCCACCTAGTGTCAGGTTTCCGTAACTACCAAGGCTACGCTTTCCAAATCACTCTAAAATCCATGCTTCCACAAGGTGGAATAGGCACCCTTTGGGGCGCATTTCCACGTGCATGAGCACGCGTTTCTGATCTGGTGGCAAAACGAGAGCGGACTAAAGCCAAGCCTAAAACGTGTGTCACACCTTTACCACGTCTAAGTGTGCAGAAGTAGAAGACTGGGAAAGCCTTAAAGGAGGGGGGGAGCGGGCTGGGCTGGGCCCCCGTGGGGTTGGGGGAAGGCAAGGTATCTGCACAGTCGCCCCGGGGGGTGGGGGGGGGGGGGAGTGTCGTGTGAGGATCCATTGGCCCAATCTCACCTGTACATAGACCTACTCGGCGCCTAGAGAACACACTCACTCAGACAGTCTATGCCGCACATTTCTGTTTTATTGTTATTATGTATTTAAACTTAGGTTTTCAGTTCCCAGAAGAAAAGAGTGTGTGTGTGTGTGGGGGGGGGGGGATATGTTGGATCTCATGGGAAGAGTCTGTGGGAGTGTCTCCTCCTCCTCCTCCAGTCCATGTTTTCCCTGAAGGTCCTTTAGAGATCCTCCTCCACTGCTGCACAGACCGGTGTGTATCCTACTGCAGTTCTGAAGGTTTGATAGCCGTACAGGAGGAAAAAAAAAAAAAAAAAAATGTTCCAATTCTCCATCCCGTATCACATCTTTCCACCGTCGTTGGGAGAAGAAAGGAGAGCCGAAAGTCCTGGAACAGAGGGATGAGAGCAGTCAAAGATCAGAATGGTGGGCTGGGGATATAGCTCAGTTGGCAGAGTGCTTGCTTTGTATGCACAAGCTTCCCCCCCCCCCCACACACACAAGATGGTCAGAATGGTGGAACAGTGTCTGGCACCCACCACACCACACACACACTCCAGCTGCTCACAGGTGAAGCTTAGGCAGGGACATCACTCAGGCAATCGACAGAGACCTCAACTTTAAAGAAGGAAAGAAAGAAAGGCAAGGAAAGAGGAAACCTCCCCTCTCCCCCCAAATTTCAGACTGAGATTGGATGATGATCTGTGGTTTGGTTTGATGCTAGGCAGCATCTCAGGAATCGATGGACACCCCCGACTCAAAATACTACGTAAAAGCTTCAAATGTAAGTCCATGATGAGGAACCCCTAGATTCAACAGCCCCCCCGCGCTCAGCGTGCAGCATCCATTAAATTCACTGACTGACTGACTGACTGACTGACTGACTGACTGACTGACTGACTGACTGATGAATCGAATCAAATAAATAAACAGATAGATAGATAGATAGATAGATAGATAGATAGATAGATAGATAGATAGATAGATAGATAGATAGATAAATAAATAAATGGTGTCCTTGCTGTCTCTACCTGCTCCTCCCTAATTTCATCGGAAACAAGATTCATCTGTCCTCGAGTACACACCCACCCCAGGAATGAAGTCATACCGAGTTGGGAGATGTTACTGTTACCAGACAGTCTCAGACATGACTCTTTCTTTCCCAAATGAACAAGTAGAATGACAAGCGCATCAGAGAACAAGAGGAATCACCTCTATCAAAGCCTCCTGTTCCTGCTGATGGGCGGAATCACAGCCTTTTACTTTGCCAGCAGAGCAGTGAACCTTTTTCCTTTTTCTGAAGACACTGTCACTTATAACTAAAAAGAATCCATGAAAAAGATGAATATAGGTGGGGACGGGCGGGGGGGGGAGGAGAGAGAGGAAACCGGATGAGAAAAGAGAAGAGAAACATGCAGTCCACAACATCTCACAAAGTCGGGGTGTGGGGGGGGGGGGGACCCACCGGGCATGGTGACACACGTTTGTCATCCCAGGGGCTCAGGAGGACGAAGCAGGAAGAGAATGGTGAGTTCAAAACCAGCCTCAGGAACAAGGAGGCGCTAAGGCACTCGGTGAGACCCCGTCTCCAGATAAAAAAATCAAAAGTA
>CM046660.1:187111400-187123900 GCA_025594165.1 Tamias sibiricus | reverse complement strand
AGAGAGACCGGACGCCGAGGGCGCACCAGCCGACCGAACCCAGGGCGGCACACGGGATATCATCACCGCCAGCGCCCACCAGGCGCAGCAGCGGTCCCGTGTGGCTCGGGACGAGCCGGCCGGGGCCCTCGGGAACCAACCTCCCCGGGCGGGTCCTCACGGGGACAGGGCCCCCACACCGTCCCACCACCGTCGCAAGCGGCGGGGCGCCCCCCCACCCTCAACCCGCACACCGTGAGACGAGCGTCCCCGGTGACAACCGCCCATCCAGCGTGCCCACCGCCACGCCCGGGACGAGCCCGGGCGGGGGTGGCAGCGCGTCCGCGACGGTCGCCAGGGGGGAAGGCTCGCCGGAGGCGAGGAGGGGGACACAACCACACCAGGATGGAGGGCCCGCCAGAGGCGGGGAGGGGCAGAGACGCGCGGAGGGGAAACCGGGGAAGACCTCGGCCAGAGTCGGGCCACCAGGAAAACACGCGGGGTCCCACCGCCACACGCGAGGGCGGTCCCGCACCGCCTGCGACGCCAACACGGCCTCGAGTCAAACCCCGGAGCCTCACGCGCGAGACCCACCCGCCCCACCACCCTCGGGGGGCCCTCCACGCGACAAGATGCCTGGCCTCCGGACGCCAAGCAGGCGACACACGCCACACCTCGGGCCAGGCCGCGTCCCCACGACGCGGACCACCTCTGGCTCCAGGAACCGCTCATTCACCGCCCACCCCCCACCGGAACGCTCCCCCAGGGGGGCCGCCACGGCCCCGCCGCGGCCCACACGCACGCACGCACGCCACGCCACGCACGCCGGCCAGCCACGGCCCAGGACCGGAGCGGAACGGGCAGAGCGCCACTCGCAGCGGGCGAGGGGGGACAGAGGGACTAGGCCCCCTCCATCCTTCGGCACGCGACCGGAGCCCCGCCGCTCGACACGCAAACACACGGCACTGACGGCGCACACGGGGGGGTCCACCGCGACGGATGGCCCCGGCCAGGCCCAGCGGGACCCCTCCCCCGACTCAGAGTGGGGAGGCGCGGGCCGCGGTAGGCAGAAAGAGAGCAGGCGCACGGCCCCCACCCCCCGGCGGGGGGGGGGGGGCGGACCCCACACCCTCCCCGCAGGCGGGGAAAGGCGGGGGACTCTCGCCTACGTACACCACCACCGACGATAGCGTAGCGCACAAGACAGGCGGCCGACGGGGAATCCGGTACCCCAACACGTGGCACACCCTTCACAGATCGCTAGAGAAGCTTTTCTCACTGAGGGTGTGACACACCCCCAAACCCGGCACTCCCAACCGGATCGCCAAGGTGCCCCAAAGAGACACACAGCAAAGGAGGGGGGATCTGCGGTATGAGCAAGCACAAGGCTTCTTGAGCGTTCGCGGCCGGGGACCCCCAAAGGCCCCCGTCGTCTCAGGGGCCGATCCTGCCGGGTGGCACGGCCACGATCGCTCACGCGCCCACGCGCACCTCCTTCCTCCCCAAAAACGGATGGGAAAGGAGGGCAGACGCAGGCGCGCGCTCGCCTAACGCTCCCCCCCCCCGCAGAAAGCGGCGCGGGGGACGACAGACAAAGCGACCCGCCCCCACGCGAGAGGGAAACGGGAGCATTGCCGAGCTTACCGCCTCGATCCCCAAGAAAAACGGAGCAACCGTTTCCTCGCCTTGCCTTCAAGCCCTCGCCTCGGAAGACCAAGCACGGGGCGGCGGACCGCGGCAGAGGCACCGGGAGCAGGGATGGCACACACCGGCTCAGCCTCAGGCACCTCAAAGAACGACCCGGAGCGCTCCAGGAGCACCTCGGAGGACCAAGGCAGAGGCGCACTCGGCACGCCAACGCGGCACGGCGGCAGCCCTCCCCGACGCAGAGAGGGCCACACGCGCGTGGCCCGGCCACCCGAAGAGGGCGGCGAGCGGGAAGCATCCGCTACGTCACAGGACCCCGAGAGCGAGGTCGAGACCGGATTCCGCACCCCTGACTTCCCCACGCCACCAAAGGGTGCGGAGGAGAGACGAGGGGCCCGCTGGCAGAACGAGAAGCGCAGGAACATTCGCCATGAATGCCTGTCCCTCGCCTGGCGCGGCTTTGGCCCGGCCCAGGAGAGCGCAAAGTCACCACATCGATCAGCGGAACGGGAGGGGAGGGGAGGGGGGAGGGGGACGCCCTGGGAGCGTGGGAAGACCCAGCGAGGACCGGTTTCCAGCCGAGGAGCCCGCTTCCCCGGCCTCGCCAGCCCCGCCCCCAGGGAGAGCGGCAGACAGACGACACAGAAAGGAGAACGCCTGACACGCGGCTCGGAGCCATGGAAACGAGCGTCGTCACACACCGCCCTCGGTGCCCGCGGCGGGGAGCGCACGGTGGTAAAGGACCAACCGCCAACCTCCCCCACCACCCTCAGGCGCCAGAAGGCCAGCCAGCCAGAGGTGGCACCGCAGAGCCAGGACACTCCAGATGTGCAAGAGCCGGCACACGCAGGCCCAGGCGGACGGCTCAAGAGGGGGAACCGGTCCGGGCCGCCCCGTCGTCCTCGGCAGCCCAGAGAGGCCCCACACAACGCACATCCGGAGGCCCAGGGCCCCCCTCTCTTTCTCTCTCTCCCTCTCTCTCCCCCCCGTCTGGCGACACCCACCAGAGGAGAACGTGTCAGCACCCACCCGATGGCACAATACGGCCGACTCTGGCCAAAACGATCACGACCAGGGGCGACGGGCAACAGACCACTCACCACTGCCACCCCCAGGAACAGAGTCACACGGTCACCTGTCCCCCAAAATCGACCCCATCGCCAAGAGAACCAGGGCCCCTAGGGACAACTGGTCTACCCCAGGTGACGGGGAAAGAGAAGGGACGCGGCCCACCGGGACCACCAGGCACTCAAGGAACCGGTCCCCAAAGAGGGACGCCGGGCATAGCCGTCAGGCCAATACCCCCGGACGGCGCCTGCAGACGAACGTGGCTCCACCGAGGGACCGACCGACCGACCGACCGACCGACCGACCGACCGACCGACCGACCGACCGAGACAAGCCAGGCAGCATACCACCCCTCCTCTGTCCCGCCCGGCACAGCCTCAAGAGCAAGAAAGACCCGCGTGGAAGAGGGCGGCAAAGTCCGGAGCCCCACGACAGCCCCCCGACAGCACAGGAGGAGACACGGGGGCCGAGGCAGGGGAAAGAAAACACAGAAAAACCCTAAGTCCCAGCGACCTAACCCGTCTCGGTAAAAAAGCAAGTCCGTCCCGGCGACCGACCCACCCGCTCCCCGCTCCCGCTCGGGCTGCCGCCCGAGCCGCCCTGGCCCGCCCTGGCCGCCCTGGCCCCGGAGCGGGCCGAGAGAACGAGACAACTCACACACACACCAACCAAACCAACCCCCAACACGCTACGCCTACGCCCATCCATCCAGCCCAGCCAACGGGCCTCAAAGGCCCGCACGGGAGGGACCGAGACAGTTCCTCCGGCGCCACCCAGCTCCTGGGACTCTGTCTCGGTCACCGCCACCGCATGTCGCTCCTTGGTGACTTCCGAATACGAGTCACATAAAAGCGGCCACCAGGTGGAGCTCGACAACCGACACCAACATCAGGCGGAAGGGACGCGGAACATGGGTCGGCGTCAGCGGGACCAGCTCCGAAGGGGACGTAGAAAGTCACCCGAACACGCCCGAACGGCCGGGGAGCCCTGCCGGCACAAGCCGCCGCCGCTCTGGCCAGCGCCCCATACCCTAGAAAACCCGGCGGGGGACACGGGCGGCGTCGGACTGCAAAACCGAAACCACCACCACGACCGTGAAGCCAGAATCACACAGGCAGATAGATAGTCACGGGTCGGATCCAGAGAACGGAGGCATCGAAACGTACGTCCCTTCAGAGCCCTTCCTCCAACCTTAGCAAGATCACCTGACCCGGCTCCAACCTCTCGCTAAACGAACCTGTCGCAGGAAATGCCCCTCCCTTTCTACATAGAGTCATAACAGTCGTTCATGAACGTGTCCCGGGCTGTTCCACCCCCCCCCCCACCACACACACACACACACACACACACACACACACACACACACACACACACACCACCCATCTATCTGCTTCTCACTCTGGGCCATCCCACTGAGCATCTCCTGAGCCTAGTCACATAGGCGGGAAGGCGAAAGATAAGGGGAAGAAGGCAGGAGAACAAAAGGAAGCCCAGGACCTAGAACAAAGCTAAGCACCCTCGCTTCTTCTCCCTCCCAGGAGAAGTCGACGTTACCCCCTTTTAAATAAACCCTGCTCGATACGCTGGCCTCGGCACGCTTCTCTAATGTTACCCTTCAAGATCTGAGGAAGAAGGACTCATCACCAGTAACCAGCGTTATCCACAGGCAGGCAGGACTCAGAGCAAAAGGAGCCATCATCACTCCCCTCCTCGCCCCTGGAGAAAGGGAGCAGCAGGGAAGTCAGATTCCGAGAGGTCCAAGCGAACAGAGGTCGTCACGGAACGTCTGGGTCACGCAACCAAGTCCAGGAATGGAACAACAGGACTTTCGGGGGTCGGTGTCATCTTATTTTATTTTATTTGAACGTTTATTTTTTTTTTTTTATCTTACGTTCCCATCATCCCCATCATCCCCACCGACCGATGCATCCAAGTCAGGAAAACCACTAGGCAGAACTTGGGACAGGGCGGGCTGAGGGGCAGAAACGGAGCAGGTCAGAGATTCCCTGTGGAGGGCGGGAGGGAGGGAGGGAGGGAGGGAGGGAGGGAGGGAAAACCTATAAGCCCCCTCCCCTCCAGAAGACGAAGTCACCCCCGGGCTGGGCGGCAAAGCGCTCCTACGAAGAAGCCCACCCTCAAAGAATACCAGGTGTGCCCATCAGCCAGGGCGCTCTCACTGAACTTATTCAGGAAGAGACGCTTCGGGGGGGGGGGGGGGAGTATCGAAAAAACACACGCCACCCCCACACAACCCCTCCCCCCCCCCCCCCCTGAAGTGAAGGAGCCCCAATTAGGAAGGGCTATTGCGGCTAGCTGGAAGCCATAAGTTCCACCTGATATGTATGTGACGCACCTGTAAAGGCACGTGAGGCACCCGCAAAGCTAAAGGTATATAACCGGGTGAAAGCGGTCGGAGTTAGGAGAACGAAGAATGAATTCATTCAGTCAGTCAGTGCAGTCGCTCGGTCGGTCAGAAGAAGAGTTCGGGTCGGAGAAGAAAAGAATCAGAGCGGCCAGAACGTAGGCAGAGGCAGCGGTTACAGAAGAGAAACCAGATAGAAGAAGTAATGACTGGTCAGAGTTAGGCCGAGGCTCCTGAGGAAGACAGAAGACAGAAGAAAGAAGAAAGAAAGAAGAGAAAGAAGAAGCTCTAATCTTTCTCTAAGCTAAGCTCTATCTTTCTTCTCTCTTTCTTTCTTCTCTTCTCTCTACTCTACTAAGAAGACAAGAAGAAAAAAGCTCGCTTTAATCTTTCTCTCTAAAAATCTTTCTTTCCCTCTCTAAGCTCTCTCTAAGAAAGCAGAAGTAAAAGTAGTAAAAGCTTTACTCTGCCTCCGAGAGTTTTCCTCCCGGTTTTCGGTACCAGGCAGCTTACAGAGGGGCGAGGCCTGCCTTGTCCCTTCGTGGGCGATTCCCCGAGACGGTCATTCCCGTCCCCAAAATCGTCACTGTCATTTTACAAGCTTCTAAGATCTATCAAGAGATCCTGGCCTCGCTGACATTCATCCTCCAACAGGCCAGGACCTGAGAAACCTACCTACAAGGCCGAGGCAGGAGGATGGAGAGTTCAAAGCCAGCCAAACTCAGGGAGGCCCTGCCTCAGCAAGTTCACAAAACCGCCCCCCCCCCCCCCCCCCCCCCCCCAAAAAAAAAAGTGAAAAGAAACGTATACGTGAACATACATACGCATGTATGGGAATACGTATACGCACGCACACGTACCTATGCATATATGTACGTATACACACAGGTACGGAGACGCACACATACACACATACGTACAAATGTACCCGTGTACATGCACGTAAACATATACGTAGGTATGCCTGCGTACGTGTATTTTACATACACGTGTATGTACGTAAGTACGTACGTGCAAATGTATACACACACACACACACACACACACACACACACACACACACACACACACACCCCCCCCTGGTTATTTTTCGAAAGATGCGGATGTGGCCCAGGTTTTATGAGTTCCATCCCCCGTCACTGAAGGAGCCCTAATCAGGAAGGGCTGTGGCAGCTAGCTGGAAGCCATAAGTTCCACCTGATATGTATGTGACGCACCTGTAGGCACCCGCAAAGCTGAAGGTATATAACCGGGTGAAAGCGGTCCGAGTTAGGAGAACGAATTCATTCGGTCAGTCGGGCAGTCACTCGGTCGGTCAGAAGAATCAGAGCGGCCAGAACGTAGGCAGAGCGGTTACAGAAGAGAAACCAGATAGAAGACTGAAGAGAAACCAGATAGAAGAAGTAATGACTGGTCAGAGTTAGGCCGAGGCTCCCGAGGAAGACAGAAGACAGAAGAAAGAAGAAGGAAGAAAGAAGAGAGAAGAAAGAAGCTCTAATCTTTCTCTAACCTAAGCTCTACTCTTTCTTTCTTTCTCTCTAAGACTCTAAGCTAAGAAGACAAGAAGACAAGAAGCTAAGCTCTATCTTTCTTTCTCTCTAAGCTAAGAAGAAAAATCTTTCTTTCCCTCTCTAAGCTCTCTCTAAGAAAGTAGAAGTAAAAGTAGTCAAAGCTTAACTCTGCCTACGAGAGTTTTTTGCCCGGTTTTCGGTACCAGGTAGCTTACACGTCACCACCAAGGGAGTGGGGGGCGGAATCAACACATCAGTTGGCACACACAGGCCAACCACGCTTTGGATGGTACAGTCTCCTCAGAAAGTTTGCCTAATCCCCCACTCCTCAGGCCATCCCTCCAAGAGTGCTGTGGACTCGGGCACAAATCCATCGTGGCAACGGCCCACTTTGAGGAACATTCAAGGCCTCCGAGGGCCTCGCAGGTGCCTGCAGGGTGAAAGAGTTTGGAGCCGGCAGGCAGGTCAGCAGAGCAGAGCGAAGGGCTCTCCCACAAGGTCACAAGGTCACGGAAGAGGGGTGGACCGGAGGGCCTCTCGGCCTCCTGAGGTTACTGCTGTATTTCAACTGGAAGCCCGCAAAGGTGTGATTTTGACAGGGACCACGTCGCGGCCAGCGTGAGAGTCACGGGGCTCCAATTCCAATTCTCTTCCCCGCCCCCTCCCCCCACGGCGCCGCCAAAACAAAGAGCAACAAGAGAGACACGGGCCGGTTGGGGGGCGGGGCCGTGCGACGGGAGTGGGCGGGAAGCACTTCTCGGGGGGCTGGGATTCAAAGAGGGTGGGTGGGGGCAGGGCAGGAAGGAAAAAAAAAAAAAAAGGCCGGCCCTTCTCTTCTCCACGCCCCCAGCAACCCGCCGAACAGCCGCTCCACCTCGCCCCGCCCCCCCCACACACACACCGCCCCGCCTCGGAGGAAGTCGCCCTCCGCCGCCAGTCCCACCCACCGAGCAGCCTCGGCGCCGCCGCCCCCCCCCCCCAGATCTCGCGAGAGTTGACCCTTGCCGCCGCCGGTGCCGCAGCCGCCGCCGCCGCCGCCGCCGCCTGCGCGGTGTCTCGCGAGATTGGGCTCAGTCTCAGCCTCTGCTACACCTTGTTCCAGAGTCCGCTAGGTGACGCTGGAGGATCAGGCAAAGGATGGGATCGCTCGCTTAGGGAGAGGGGGGGGGGGTGTGGGGGACGAGCCGGGAAAGAAGTACTGCCAAACACAGGTGATCCATCAGCCTGGACCCAGAGTGTCCTTGGACCACTCCTCTTGACCTCGTGTAGACCACAGGGCCTGGAGAGGGGAGCGCAGAGCTCTGGGACTGGTGGCTGGGGGAGGGGGTGGGGAGAGCAAACAGCTGCAGGGCAGCCCCCAGCTCAGGCAGACAGGACCCCAGCCAAGCTCCCAGAAGATCTCAGCTCCCTCACACGAACCAGGCAGGCAGCAGAAGCTGCTGGGATTCACCCACCGAAACACATACCACTAACTCCCCTTTCTCTTCCCAAGGAGGCTTGTCTCCCAACAGGGTCCTCACCCCCACGGAAGGACTGCAGAACCTGCCACCTCAAAAAACGCGCCCCCATGTATGCTGCACGGTGTGTCCTGATCTTCCCAGGCCTTCAGAAAGGGCCGCTGCTCTGCCTCCCCCTATCTACACGCAGCAAGCCACTGCCACCATTTCCATCTCTCGATCTCTGGTGGGGGAAGGCGGCGGTCTTTCACCTACTGAGACAGGAAGACGGGGGGGGGGGGGGGGGGGGGGGGGGGGGGGGGGGGGGGGGGGGGGGGGGGGGGGGGGGGGGGGGGGGGAGTTTAGCCACTATACTAACCACCTTTACTGGTGCTTAACCACTGAGCCACATCCCCAACCCCTTTTCTCTTTTGAATTTACGTGCGTGTGTGTGTGTGTGTGTGTGTGGTGTGTGTGTGTGTGTGGGGGGGGGGGGGGGGTACCGGGGTACCGGGGATTGAACTCAGGGGCACTCGACCACTGGGTCACATCCCCAGCCCCTTTGTGTATTTTATTTAGAGACAGGGTCTCACTGAGTCGTGCCTCGCGATGGCTGAGGCTGGCTTGGAACTCGCGATCCTCCCGCCTCAGCCTCCCAAAGTGCTGGGATTACAGGCGTCTGCCACCGCGCCCGGCTCTCTCTTTTGAATTTCTATCTTGAGATCAGTTCAGTTCTCACTAAGCTGCTGAGGCCGACTTTGAACTCAAGCTCATCTGCCTCAGCCTTCCAAACTGCTGGCGAAGCCAGAATCTGATAGGATCTGATAGGCCGTCGGTATAGAAAGGTCAATCAAGTCAGGTCCCATCAAGAAAGCCAATTTTGAGTGAGTCCGGGGAAGGTAAAGACTGTTGGGAGACTTTTGTCCCCTGAGGGATCGGAATGTTCATTCCTTCAGGGCCCTTCCTCCACCCTTATCAAGGACCCGGCCCCTGCCCCAACCTGTTGCCAAGGTAACCCGTTCCAGGAACCGCCCCTCCCTACAGGGAGCTGTAAAGTTTGTTCGCGTCTCCTGGGCTGCACCATTCCTGCCCTTCCCCCTTCGACCCATCTGCTTCTCACCTTTTGGCCATCTCCCCGAGCCTGGTCGAGCACACGGAAGGAGAGAGATAAGGGGGAGAGAGGAGGAGGACCAAGGAAACCCTGGGACAGGGTTTAAAAAAGGCAGACCTGCCTCGCTTCTTGGGATACCGGAATACCAGCAATGGCCCCCTTCTCCCTCCCTCCCTCCCTCCCTCCCTCCCTCCCGGGAGAAGTCTATAGTACCCCTTTCCAATAAACCCTGCTTTATCTGCTTGCCTCGGCGGGCGTGCTTCTCTAATGTTCAGACTTCCACATTTGGGGGAGCAGAACTCTTGTCACTGGTAAACAGCGGTATCGCTGGGATGACAGGCATGTACCACCAGGCAGGCAGGGCTAATCATGTTCTTCAGGGACAGAGTTTTGATCACCCCAATCTGAGCTTGAACTTGTGATCCCCCTGGCTCGGCAGCAGCCCCAATAAAGTAGCCGTCATTTCAGGTGGGATGGGTGTGCCTCACCACCACACCAAGTTGGTCTGTCTCTTTTGTGTGACTTTTTGTCATTCAGAGGCGATTCCTCCCAAGTTCCCCCTTCTCATTCTTCCTTATGACTGAGGGCTTTGATTTTGTGGCCTTTGAGATATTTCACTCCTAGGCCTCTCTCTGCAGGTGGGAGTCACATTGTATCAGACTGTGCCTGGTGGCCAGTATTTTCAGACTGAGAGCCTGAGACTTTATTTTTTTATTTATTGATTTTTATTTTCATTTATTTATTTTTAATGTACCAAAGCCTTGCATGTCTACTTCTGCCTTCTGGGAGCCTGCAGAAGTAAACACGTGGAAGACTGAGAGGCAAGGATATATTTGCCGGCTATGAGCAAGGTCTCTGGAACCAAAGGGAGCACACAGCTCTTCTTAAACAAAACAACAACCCCCCCCCCCCATCCCTGCAAAAAGAATAAGAAGAGGAAGAGGAGGGGTAGGAGGAGGAAGTAGTCTGGGTGAAAAGCAGGAAAACAAAAACAAGCACAATAATCTGGTATCTCAAGTCCATGGTTTGGGCCAAATTGTGGAGCCACTTTTAAAAAATAGATGTGTGTGTAGGGGCTGGGGATATAGCTCAGTTGGTAGAGAGTGCTTGCCTCACAAGCATAAGGCCCTGGGTTCAATCCTCAGCAACACACGCACACACACACACACACACACACACACACACACACACACACAACATCTAAATTAGATGTCAGTGTGAGTTGTGAGTGTGTGTGTGTGTGAGTGACAGAGAGAGAGAGAGAGAGAGAGAGAGAGAGAGAGAGAGAGAGAGAGAGAAGTAAAAAGAATCTTGCTGCAACAGACTCTCCCTGGATCTCTCCAGCCCTCCATTGTTTGTGTTTGGTTCTTTGCTGTTTTCATTCATCCTTGGTTTGTATTTGGCCGTTGAAGAGATTTTAGATCCTGTGGGCTGCCTCTTACCCCCGGAATACATTTGGTAAGAGTTTGGAATTAAGTCATGATGGCAGTAAACACACCTCTTTCTATCCTAATAACGGGTAGGATGGCAGGCCAAGCGCACCACTCCACTGCTGAATGACAACCCCCATCCCTAGGCTTTGAATTAGAATGATTTCTCATTTTTGTTTTTCAATTTTTACACGGGGGCTGGGATTGTGTCTCAGCGGTAGAGGGCTCGCTGGATCCTCAGCACCACGTAAAAATAAATGCATTGTGTACAACTAAAGCAAATAAATAATTTTTTAAAAAAAAAAAATTTGTCGACAGCTAACTTACACGCCGCTGCCCACACCCCCACCTCCACAGGTCTCTCTCTCACAGATTCCTGTTAAATAAAAGACCCCTTTAGCCCCATAGAAAAGGCAGAAATCTGTTCTGAACTCATTTGAAAGTGCTTTCAATGAGAAGAGCTTAAGGATCTTCAGAGGCCTCTGATTTTTAAACACCCTTCCTTGGAATCCAGCTCCATTTCCTGCAGTAAATTCCTTTGGCTCAAGAGGAGAGAATCACGTAAAAATTTCCTCAATCAGTTGTTTTGGAATCGGATTCGCTTGTCTTTGGGCTTTGTGCTCCCCCTTTTCTGGGCAAAATTTTGTAGATGAACAGTTGCTGAGAATTCTTTCTTGTCTAAAGGCTGTGGCTGTGGCTCAGTAGCAGAGCGCTTGCCTAACATATGTGAGGCACTGGGTTTGAGCCTTAGCACTGTATACAGAAATAAACAAGTTGAAAGAAGGCATGTTGTCCATCTACAATCACAAAAACAAAAAACAAAAAAGAAAAAAAAGAAAGAAAGAAAAAAAAAAAAGAAAGAAAGAAAGAAAGAAAGAAAGAAAGAAAAGAAAAAAAAAAAAAAAAAAAATAACCCTTCCTTGTCTAGTTGTATTTTGTCTGTTTGGCCATTTTATCATCCTTTGCTGTTGTTTGTTGTTTGTTTTGTTTCCAAAAAATGACCATTTTTTTTTTGAACCATATACATTTCGGCCCTTGGTAATAAGAAGATGTAACCGGGATCTAAGAGAGGCTGCCTGGGCTAAAAAGTGGTGCCTTTTTACCAAGACCGAAGCACCACACACTCTGGGTTAAGTAAAGCAGGTGAAAGCTTGCCATCTCTGCCTTCCTTTTTAATCTGTCTCTTTGTAACTTGAAACTTTGTGACACTGCTCAGCTCTGAACATAGTAAGCAGTTTCCATGTAAAGAGTAGCAGTGCAATGCTGGTCAGCCCTAAATATACCCAACTTCTCTCCTCCCCCTTGAAGAATGAAGCCAGATTTGCAGCAGCTTTCCTAAGACCCTAGTGGTGGTCCTCTGGTCATCCTGGACTTCCAGGATGACAAGTGGGAGAAACAGGGAGGGAGGGAGGGAGAGGGAGGTAGGTACACACACACACACACACACACACACACACACACACACACACACACACACACACACGGGAATAGAGGAAAAGAGACAGTAACAGAGACACACCCTGAGCAGCAAATAAACACTCGGGCTGGGGATATAGCTCAGTCGGTAGAGTGCTTGCCTTCCATGCACAAGGCCCTGGGTTCTAAACCCAAGCACAACCCCCACCCCCCAAAAAAGACAGAAGACCTTTGGGGGCTGGAATTGTGGCTCAGCGGCAGAGCACTTGCCTAGCACGTGCGTGGCCCGGTTCGATCCTCAGCACCACGTGAAAATAAACACATTGTGTACAACTAAAGCAAATAAATAAATATTTAAAAAAAAAAAAAAACAAAAAAAAAAAAAAACTGTCCCCATGGAGTCATGAAGACTTCTCTGGAGCTATCTCCCAGACCCAAACAGACACCAAACTGAGGGGATAATCAATCAGACCATCCATAGTCTGAGCAAGAGCACTTAATGGTATTCTCAGGCTGGGCTTGTGGCTCAGCGGCAAAGTG
>CM046660.1:187093240-187111300 GCA_025594165.1 Tamias sibiricus | reverse complement strand
GCGATTGGGGATGGGCGTGGAAGTGCTGATGCGTGCACTGATGGTAGTTAGATTGATAGTTTTCTGAGAGTGAACAAAGTGAGGTACACAGTGCGATGGATATGGTTGCAATACACAACTAGGATGGAGGATGATTGATAGGAGAAGCAACGATTAAAACGTAATGAGACTGGCGTGAATTAGCACAAGGGGTACACTTTAGTATTAGTTGGTTGAGAGTATTGAATTTAAATTAGATCTAAGATAGTTTGAGAGAGAGTGGGGTGACATGATTGAGAGTGAATAGTGGAGGGAAGGTGTCGCGATGAGACAGTGTATGACTGGGGGAAACTTGACTAAAAAAGGACCTAAGTCACAACTGCAAGTAGCAGAGGCGCGGAAATGATCTCAAGATCCATTAGAGCTCTGAGTGAGCGATTTATATGTCTTATGACACATTAGCTGTACGACTTAGTATTAAGCGTCACATTGTGATGAAGGAGTGTACATGATTAGGGCGGAGGATGGCAGTCGCAGTTGTGAGGCAGTCATACATTGTAGAGGAATTATGCAGAATTTAAGAGGCAGAGTTATTCATAATAGGGGGCAGGAGGTGGGGGTCATTGAGAGCGAAGACTTCTAGGGGTTGTTCTGTGGTACGACGTAGGAGTGGAGTGAGTTTGCTAGGAATAGCGAACGAGTGCTACATGAAAGGAGAGTTGAGGAATATAGAACCAGGCAGACAGGTGTTGTGGGTGGATATAGGCGTTAGTATAAAGAGTTGGTATGTTTTTTTTGTGAAGTGTAGTGTTTGAGAGTATTTGAGAGAGAATGTATATGAGTGAGTTGGAGGAGTGGGAGAAGAGTGGAGAGTGATTACGGGGGGGGTGTTGACTCAGTGAAGCATGTGGATTGTAAGGTAGGATGTACTGAGAGTTGACATGTGAGTATGAAGTACGAGATATGAAGGGGTGTAAGCGACAATAGTGTGACTTAGAGATAGGACTAGGGGTAGATATTTGTGTTAAGACACACGTGAGATGGAGGATGGTGGGATGGGACAGGATGAGAGAGAGAGGGTGAGTGGGAGGAGCGTGATGGACAGGCGATGGGGGGGCACGGAGGGCAGGTCTTAAGTGATTTGTTGTGCGATGGGGTGTCAGTGGATGATAGAGGGGGGACGTAGAGGAGTATAGATTCAAGAGAGAATTACGATTTTACAGATATTATTCTACAGTATCTCGGATCATGTGTAGATAATAAGAGTGACACAGTCTATTAGTCAGGGAAAAACAGGGAACTGATAAGGGTCGCTCGCGGCACTCAAGAACAAGAAGACGGACAGAGTCCAAAGACACTCGTATCACACATGTCATATTTTACTTACACACAAAATGCATATATGACTAAATGTGAGGGGGGGGGTGAGAGTCTAGTATTCAACTTGACATAGATGTATAAGACAGCACAGAGATGAAGATATGTTACACACAGGGAAACAATGTCAAGTAGCGAATGGGAGACAAAGACATAGAGTAGTGTATGAGAGAAGACGAGACTATGGTGGATAACAGTGTACACTGTATTTTTTTTGACAGCATAGGTGGGTGTAAGGGTAGGGGCAGGGATGATAGGTATGGTCATCGTGGGGTAACTACAGTGAGTAGATGTAAACTATCAGATTTATTAGAGAGAATAGTTGAGTTACACACAGATTGGTAGGTGTAGGGTACAACATGGAGCGGGGTAGAGGTGGTAGTAGTAGAATGAACATACATGGGTGTGTATAAGAGTTTGGTGGTGGTATTTTGTATTGATTGATAGGCAGATGTAAGGCGAGTCTGAAATTTACATTGAGAGTATCTATTATTGGATTGATCGTAATTTTATTATTGATTATTGATATCAGTGAGATTAGTTAAATTGCAGAGATGCATGTCATGAGAATATGGAGTTTAAGGATGTGAATGCACATAGTCTGCTAATCTTAGGATGGGCTATTGTACATTAGATATTTATATAAATGAATTATCATAAATGTGAGATGATGGGTTCAACTTGACTAATGAGAAATTGCGTTCTGTAGTACATGAGATCGGGACATGTTATAGTTAATAATGGGCTTCTCATATTATTACTATGTCTTCCTCACTTTGATTTATTTATGGTGTAGATATTCGAGGAGTTGTATTTTTCTGAGATTGAGTTTGACTATATTTAATTTTAACATGTGAGGCATACATGTATAGAGTAGTATGTCAAATGAGGAAGTGTGTTTTAGAGGTTTGAGGTGGGTGTGGCTGTTATTTAGAAGGTTGGGAGTCTGACGGGAACAAGTTGTTTGCTGGTGAGCAAGATGCATAGGTTATGTGTTTTTTAATTAGATTATATGAATCAGAGACGTGTGGTATAGTGTATCAGGAATCATTTGGAGTTTTTGTTTATTTAAAGGTGTGAGAGCGCGTGACGAGGCACTGAATGGACACACATATCGTGGTGGAGGGGGGTTCAGTACAGGGTGATATAGTAATCGGTGATATGAGATTGGTCAGGGAGGGATAGTTGTATATGGGTACACAAGGTATTGAGTGTTACGTTAGATCGTATGCATAGTGGAGAGGGGCGAAGATGATTCGCGTGACAGTGCGACGAGAAGACTGCACTTGGAGGATGTGTGGGTCAGTGAACACGCAATATAGGGCAGCGTCTGTGCGGAGAGAAGGTGGGACTCGTGAGATGCTATACAAGTTTTGGAATAGGGGGTGTCAGGAAGATGACATCTGGGTATGTGGAGAGGAGTGAGACACAGAGGAGGACGTGCGGTGAACATGGGGAGACAAGAGTGGGACAGCAGTATAACAAGGGAGTGGGATGGGGGGTGTGACACAGGATAGACGATAGTGGCTTTTGGGGGGGGGGTGTGGGGGGGGGGGAGGGGAAAAGGTGACGTTAGTAGAGGAGGGGGGGGACAGATATATGAAGTCTTGGACTATATAGAGTACAAAGTTTGAATGTCTTATTAGGTGATGGGTGATAGAGACAACGTGTATAAAGGATGTTGAGTAGTTATACTTGCGAGTTGGTATTTTATTGAGGTTGTATCTGATAGTTTGGGTGGGGGTAATCTGATGGTAGGTTAATGAAATAAAGGAGAGGGTATTTTTTTGGGTGTTATAAATGAAGTCTTAGAGAAGGGGGATGAGATAGGTGGGATGGGAGGGGGGTGTATATTCTCTATTGTATTTTGGTATATTTATAATATGTATAGGTTTGTGATAGTTGTTTAGATTAGTTAGTGTGGGGGTTTGGGTAAGTTAAGGTAAATATAGATTGGTATGGTAGCACGTGAGTGGGATAAGTAGTTGTGTGTTGAGCGTTATTTTATGTTTAGGGTGGGGTGGGAAGAATGGAAATGTGTACTATTAGGGAGGAAAGATTGTATTGGGGGATGGGAAAGGGTAATTGTTTGTTTGTTTGTTTGTTTGTTTGTTTGTTTGTTTTTTGTTTGTTTTTTTTTGTTTGGGCAGCAAAGTGGTTGCGTTTAGAGTCCGGATGACTTCAGACTTCAACATGGATATGCGGGTTGTCATATAAGATGTCTTGGTATTCACCGTTTTCTCAGTCAACCAATACTGTCCATTGTACTTTAACAATGTCAAAATTGAATGAGGAACCCTGAAAACCACCACCCCTCTTTTTTTTTTTTTTTCTTATTTATTTATTTATTTTTTTTTTTTTTTTTTATTCATTGTTTCGTGCACAGCTTATCAGCTTCCAACACCAGAAGAGCTGTGGCAGCAAGGGCCCGGGAACAAGGTGGCCACCCTTGGGCCACAGGGTCCAGCTCTTTCTTTAGATAGATAGATAGATAGATAGATAGATAGATAGATAGATAGATAGACCACTGGGACGGTGCCATTTCCCCAGTATCTGAGTCAGACCTCCTACAGCCTCTCCAGACTGTTGATGGACGTAGTACAGATAAAAAAGGGTTTGTGAGGTCAGGGAGCCCTAGTCCAGGGGCACTGGTGAGGGCTTGTTTAATGTCCTGAAAGGCCTTTGGCTGTGTTGGCCCCCATACGAGAGGATCTCATTCCCCACCCCACCCCCGCCCCCCTCTGTGGCTTCAGAGAGGGGTTTTGCCATGACTGAAAACTTGGGGATCCATAGATGGAAGAATCTAGCAGCCCCCGGGTTAAAGGGACTGGAACTGAGCATATCTCTCGTTTCTTTGGGGTTCGCTTGTTGTCGTCTGTCTGTCTTCCTGTTGCTGAGTCAGAGGGTCACCGAGGTATCTGACTTTCTCTTGCTAGATGTGGGCTTTTTAGTCAGACTCTAGTGCGGGGGCCCCAGAGACGGCATACTCAAGCAAGCACCTTGGAGGAACTGTCTTTGAGGGAAGGCGAGTGTTCACAGAGCCTCCGGCACTTTAAGCTGCAGGAATTCTTTTGTTATCTCCCAGTGCAGGATCCTGGCTGCTGGGATTTCCCCAACTCTTAAATCCAATGTCAATCCCAACGGAGATGGATGGCCTGGGACATCGTTTGTGTAAAAGGAACTCATGTAAATCTCAGCACGCAACGTGGGCCATCTGCTGAGCTAGAAGGGCAGCAGTGCAGTCCCATGTTGGTCCTGATGTGGCGGCCACGTTGTGCCCACCTAGGTGCTGCTCTTTGTCTGCACAGCTCCCTCCTCCCGCAGGGTGGGAGCCTGATCTTAGTTGTATGCCGCGGCCACCCCGCTTGTGTTTTTGCTTGCTACTCTTGGGTGCGCGGGGCTCTGTGGCCCACTATCGGCCGTGGGGGCTGTTAGCGTGAACTGATCCAGGGTGCATTTTTGGGTTTACAGCAGCTGAGACCCGGGGGCCCCGTGACTCAGATGTAGCTGTGTGTGTCTACTGGGCCCCTGCCATCGTCGTCCTCGTCAATCATCAACTTTCAAGCCAGTGGGGAGAGACTGAAAAGAAGGGGCTGGGGGAAAAAAACATTCCTTTCTTCTCTGTTCAAGGCTTTGCCTGTGAGCGTGGCAGGGGGTGCTTGCCTGCCGGAGCCACTGGAGGCTTCCCTGTTCTGTGGCCACGTTGTTTTCCCCCTATAAACATTTGGACTTTTGGCTTTGTTCTACTGAGTCCTCCCCCCACCCCCACCCCGCCCCCTTTGAGTGACCTCTGGGTTTGTGGTGAGAGAAGCTCTAAGGAGACCCATCCTCTTTTCATCTTTTGGTCTGCCTGTTCTTGAGCCTTTGGGTCTCGATGGATGAAAACTGCGGTGGTCACCTTAATCAGCTCACTGGCACACTTTTCAGTAAAGCCCTCTAGTTTGGGTAATTTTTGGTGAATGTCACTCTGAGCCTGTCCCACAAGGGCTGTAGTGATCATCTGTTCCTTGGACCTCTGCATCTCCTCACTGACAAACTTGTGTTGTGCTGCTGCTGCTGCTGCTGCTGCTGCTGCTACAACATTTGTATGGTGCCCTACCCCCTGGGGGGTGCCTCTGGGCAGAAAGAGCGGTGGCAGCGGCGGCACCAGGGGCGGTGGCCTGGACACTCAGCTCCGAGTCAGTTGGGCACTTTTCTTTTTGAACATTGCTGCCAGTTCCGTTAGGCCGAGTGGCCCTAGGCACATGTTGGAAAAGTGTTCAGAGGGGACATTCTGGAGTGAAGGGAAGCTTTTGCTTTGGCTCTGTCTGCAGATGCGCTCCAGCTTAGGCTAGGGCTTAGGGCTGGCTCCAATGATTCCTTCTAACTCTTGGGCACAGTCAGGTGTTTTTGTTCTCTTTTTCCTTTTAGCCATTTGCTATTCCCTCTAAAGGAGCAGGTGGGACACGAACGAAGGGGGGGGGGGGGGGGGGGGCGGGGGGTTTGGAGAGCCTGGCGTAGTATTTCCAACCCGGGAGGGAAACACGCAGTCAATACAAACAACATCGTTGTCAGCCTTTGATCATATGTGTGCAGAGGGAACTTTCGCTCTCTTTCCCCCCCTTCTCTTCAGCTTCCTGTGAGGGCTTCTTGATATCTCTTTATCTTTAGACCTCCTTCTTTTTTCTTGGGGCCCCATCCTAGGTCTGGATAATGGGCTTCATCAGATCAGTCATGGCCCAGGGTGTTCAGAGAAGAGATGTGGCAAGATTGCGTCCTTTAGAATTTGTTGATGCTCAAGTTTGGTAAACTTTTCATATCCACAGAATACATGCATACATACATAAAAGCACAGGGCTGGGGTTGTTGCTCAGTGGTAGAGCGCTCGCCTGGCACGTGCGCGACCCGGGTTCGAGCCTCACCACCACGTAAAAATAAAGGCATTGTCTACAACTAAAACAAATACATACGTATTTTTTAAAAAAGCGCATGCTCAGCGGTTGTGGCGTTGCAATGTTCACAACGCGCTCATTAGGTTAAGGTTGTTCATCATGTAGCTCGTCTGTCCTTTGTTTCCACTTTTTTTTTTTTTTTTTTTTTTTGGTCGCACACTTCTTCCATCTGTCATTTTTTTAAAAAATATTTATTTCTTATTTGCTTTAGTGATACACAATGTGTTTATTTTTACGTGGTGCTGAGGATCGAACCCGGGCCGTGCACGTGCTAGGCGAGCACTCTACCGCTGAGCCACATCCCCAGTCCCCATCTATTATTTTAATTCTGTCTGTTTTTTATGTATGTATTTTGAGGTTGTTTAACTAGTTGCACACTAGCTTAAGACTGTTTATGTTTCCTGAAAGATTGAACTCTTATCATTGTGTTATGTCCCTCCTAAATCTGGCAATGAATGCCTCCTCCTGTGTACCTTGAAGTCACACTACAAATAAATAAACAAACGACTGGGTACAGTGGCACATGCCTGTCCTCCCACTGGCTCTTGAAAGGGAGTTCAAGGCCAGCCTCAGCAAAAGCGGGGCACCAAACAACTCAGTGAGATCTTGTCTCCAAATAAAATACAAACTAAGGCTGGGATGTGGCTCAGCGGTTGAGTACCCCTGAGTTCAATTTCTGGTACCCCCTCCCGAATAAAGGAAGGGAGGAAGGAGGAAGGAAGGAAGGAAGGAGGGAGGGAGGGAGGGAGGGAGGGAGGGAGGGAGGGAAGGAAGGAAGGAAGGAAGGAAGGAATTGGTAAAGAGGGCATCATTTAAAAAAAAATTGTTTTTTGTCAATGGACCTTTTATTTTTATTTTTTAGATGCAGTACTGAGAATCGAATCCAGTGCTCCACACATGCTTGGCAAGCACTTTGCCGCTGAGCCACAAGCCCAGCCTGAGAATACCATTAAGTGCTCTTGCTCAGACTATGGATGGTCTGATTGATTATCCCCTCAGTTTGGTGTCTGTTTGGGTCTGGGAGATAGCTCCAGAGAAGTCTTCATGACTCCATGGGGACAGTTTTTTTTTTTGTTTTTTGTTTTTTTAAATATTTATTTATTTGCTTTAGTTGTACACAATGTGTTTATTTTCACGTGGTGCTGAGGATCGAACCGGGCCACGCACGTGCTAGGCAAGTGCTCTGCCGCTGAGCCACAATTCCAGCCCCCAAAGGTCTTCTGTCTTTTTTGGGGGGTGGGGGTTGTGCTTGGGTTTAGAACCCAGGGCCTTGTGCATGGAAGGCAAGCACTCTACCGACTGAGCTATATCCCCAGCCCGAGTGTTTATTTGCTGCTCAGGGTGTGTCTCTGTTACTGTCTCTTTTCCTCTATTCCCCCGTGTGTGTGTGTGTGTGTGTGTGTGTGTGTGTGTGTGTGTGTGTGTGTGTACCTACCTCCCTCTCCCTCCCTCCCTCCCTGTTTCTCCCACTTGTCATCCTGGAAGTCCAGGATGACCAGAGGACCACCACTAGGGTCTTAGGAAAGCTGCTGCAAATCTGGCTTCATTCTTCAAGGGGGAGGAGAGAAGTTGGGGTATATTTAGGGCTGACCAGCATTGCACTGCTACTCTTTACATGGAAACTGCTTACTATGTTCAGAGCTGAGCAGTGTCACAAAGTTTCAAGTTACAAAGAGACAGATTAAAAAGGAAGGCAGAGATGGCAAGCTTTCACCTGCTTTACTTAACCCAGAGTGTGTGGTGCTTCGGTCTTGGTAAAAAGGCACCACTTTTTAGCCCAGGCAGCCTCTCTTAGATCCCGGTTACATCTTCTTATTACCAAGGGCCGAAATGTATATGGTTCAAAAAAAAATGGTCATTTTTTGGAAACAAAACAAACAACAAACAACAGCAAAGGATGATAAAATGGCCAAACAGACAAAATACAACTAGACAAGGAAGGGTTTTCTTTTCTTTTTTTTTTTTCTTTTCTTTTTTTCTTTCTTTCTTTCTTTCTTTCTTTCTTTCTTTCTTTCTTTCTTTCTTTTTCTTTCTTTCTTTTTTGTTTTTTGTTTTTGTGATTGTAGATGGACAACATGCCTTCTTTCAACTTGTTTATTTCTGTATACAGTGCTAAGGCTCAAACCCAGTGCCTCACATATGTTAGGCAAGCGCTCTGCTACTGAGCCACAGCCACAGCCTTTAGACAAGAAAGAATTCTCAGCAACTGTTCATCTACAAAATTTTGCCCAGAAAAGGGGGAGCACAAAGCCCAAAGACAAGCGAATCCGATTCCAAAACAACTGATTTGAGGAATTTTTAACGTGATTCTCTCCTCTTGAGCCAAAGGAATTTACTGCAGGAAATGGAGCTGGATTCCAAGGAAGGGTGTTTTAAATCAGAGGCCTCTGAAGATCCTTAAGCTCTTCTCATTGAAAGCACTTTCAAATGAGTTCAGAACAGATTTCTGCCTTTTCTATGGGGCTAAAGGGGTCTTTTATTTAACAGGAATCTGTGAGAGACCTGTGGGAGGTGGGGGTGGTGGCAGCGGCGGTGTTAGCTGTCGACAAGAATTTTTTTTTAAAAAATTATTTATTTGCTTTAGTTGTACACAATGCATTTATTTTTACGTGGTGCTGAGGATCCAGCGAGCCCTCTACCGCTGAGACACAATCCCAGCCCCCGTGTAAGCAAATTGAAAAACAAAAATGAGAAATCATCATTCTAATTCAAAGCCTAGGGATGGGGGTTGTCATTCAGCAGTGGAGTGGTGCGCTTGGCCTGCCATCCTACCCGTTATTAGGATAGAAAGAGGTGTGTTTACTGCCATCATGACTTAATTCCAAACTCTTACCAAATGTATTCCGGGGGTAAGAGGCAGCCCACAGGATCTAAAATCTCTTCAACGGCCAAATACAAACCAAGGATGAATGAAAACAGCAAAGAACCAAACACAAACAATGGACGGCTGGAGAGATCCAGGGAGAGTCTGTTGCAGCAAGATTCTTTTTACTTCTCTCTCTCTCTCTCTCTCTCTCTCTCTCTCTCTCTCTCTCTCTGTCACTCTCTCACACACACACACTCACAACTCACACTGACATCTAATTTAGATTTTTGTGTGTGTGTGTGTGTGTGTGTGTGTGTGTGTGTGTGCGTGTGTTGCTGAGGATTGAACCCAGGGCCTTATGCTTGTGAGGCAAGCACTCTCTACCAACTGAGCTATTCCCCAGCCCCTACACACACATCTATTTTTAAAAAGTGGCTCCACAATTTGGCCCAAACCATGGACTTGAGATACCAGATTATTGTGCTTGTTTTTGTTTTCCTGCTTTTCACCCAGACTACTTCCTCCTCCTACCCCTCCTCTTCCTCTTCTTATTCTTTTTGCAGGGAGGGGGGGGGGGGGGGTTGTTGTTTTGTTTAAGAAGAGCTGTGTGCTCCCTTTGGTTCCAGAGACCTTGCTCATAGCCGGCAAATATATCCTTGCCTCTCAGTCTTCCACGTGTTTACTTCTGCAGGCTCCCAGAAGGCAGAAGTAGACATGCAAGGCTTTGGTACATTAAAAATAAATAAATGAAAATAAAAATCAATAAATAAAAAAATAAAGTCTCAGGCTCTCAGTCTGAAAATACTGGCCACCAGGCACAGTCTGATACAATGTGACTCCCACCTGGCAGAGAGAGGCCTAGGAGTGAAATATCTCAAAGGCCACAAAATCAAAGCCCTCAGTCATAAGGAAGAATGAAAAGGGGGAACTTGGGAGGAATCGCCTCTGAATGACAAAAAGTCACACAAAAGAGACAGACCAACTTGGTGTGGTGGTGAGGCACACCCATCCCACCTGAAATGACGGCTACTTTATTGGGGCTGCTGCCGAGCCAGGGGGATCACAAGTTCAAGCTCAGATTGGGGTGATCAAAACTCTGTCCCTGAAGAACATGATTAGCCCTGCCTGCCTGGTGGTACATGCCTGTCATCCCAGCGATACCGCTGTTTACCAGTGACAAGAGTTCTGCTCCCCCAAATGTTGAAGTCTGAACATTAGAGAAGCACGCCCGCCGAGGCAAGCAGATAAAGCAGGGTTTATTGGAAAGGGGTACTATAGACTTCTCCCGGGAGGGAGGGAGGGGGAGGGAGAAGGGGGCCATTGCTGGTATTCCGGTATCCCAAGAAGCGAGGCAGGTCTGCCTTTTTTAAACCCTGTCCCAGGGTTTCCTTGGTCCTCCTCCTCTCTCCCCCTTATCTCTCTCCTTCCGTGTGCTCGACCAGGCTCGGGGAGATGGCCAAAAGGTGAGAAGCAGATGGGTCGAAGGGGGAAGGGCAGGAATGGTGCAGCCCAGGAGACGCGAACAAACTTTACAGCTCCCTGTAGGGAGGGGCGGTTCCTGGAACGGGTTACCTTGGCAACAGGTTGGGGCAGGGGCCGGGTCCTTGATAAGGGTGGAGGAAGGGCCCTGAAGGAATGAACATTCCGATCCCTCAGGGGACAAAAGTCTCCCAACAGTCTTTACCTTCCCCGGACTCACTCAAAATTGGCTTTCTTGATGGGACCTGACTTGATTGACCTTTCTATACCGACGGCCTATCAGATCCTATCAGATTCTGGCTTCGCCAGCAGTTTGGAAGGCTGAGGCAGATGAGCTTGAGTTCAAAGTCGGCCTCAGCAGCTTAGTGAGAACTGATCTCAAGATAGAAATTCAAAAGAGAGAGCCGGGCGCGTGTGGCAGACGCCTGTAATCCCAGCACTTTGGGAGGCTGAGGCGGGAGGATCGCGAGTTCCAAGCCAGCCTCAGCCATCGCGAGGCACGACTCAGTGAGACCCTGTCTCTAAATAAAATACACAAAGGGGCTGGGGATGTGACCCAGTGGTCGAGTGCCCCTGAGTTCAATCCCCGGTACCCGGTACCCCCCCCCCACCACACACACACACACACACACACACACACACACACACACACACACACACACGTAAATTCAAAAGAGAAAAGGGGTTGGGGATGTGGCTCAGTGGTTAAGCACCAGTAAAGGTGGTTAGTATAGTGGCTAAACTCCATTAATGAATGATGCCCCCCCCCATCTTCCTGTCTCAGTAGGTGAAAGACCGCCGCCTTCCCCCACCAGAGATCGAGATGGAAATGGTGGCAGTGGCTTGCTGCGTGTAGATAGGGGGAGGCAGAGCAGCGGCCCTTTCTGAAGGCCTGGGAAGATCAGGACACACCGTGCAGCATACATGGGGGCGCGTTTTGAGGTGGCAGGTTCTGCAGTCCTTCCGTGGGGGTGAGGACCCTGTTGGGAGACAAGCCTCCTTGGGAAGAGAAAGGGGAGTTAGTGGTATGTGTTTCGGTGGGTGAATCCCAGCAGCTTCTGCTGCCTGCCTGGTTCGTGTGAGGGAGCTGAGATCTTCTGGGAGCTTGGCTGGGGTCCTGTCTGCCTGAGCTGGGGGCTGCCCTGCAGCTGTTTGCTCTCCCCACCCCCTCCCCCAGCCACCAGTCCCAGAGCTCTGCGCTCCCCTCTCCAGGCCCTGTGGTCTACACGAGGTCAAGAGGAGTGGTCCAAGGACACTCTGGGTCCAGGCTGATGGATCACCTGTGTTTGGCAGTACTTCTTTCCCGGCTCGTCCCCCACACCCCCCTCTCCCTAAGCGAGCGATCCCATCCTTTGCCTGATCCTCCAGCGTCACCTAGCGGACTCTGGAACAAGGTGTAGCAGAGGCTGAGACTGAGCCCAATCTCGCGAGACACCGCGCAGGCGGCGGCACCGGCGGCGGCGGCGGCACCGGCGGCGGCAAGGGTCAACTCTCGCGAGATCTGGGTGGGGGCGGCGGCGCCGAGGCTGCTCGGTGGGTGGGACTGGCGGCGGAGGGCGACTTCCTCCGAGGCGGGGCGGGTGTGTGTGTGTGGGGGGGCGGGGCGAGGTGGAGCGGCTGTTCGGCGGGTTGCTGGGGGCCTGGAGAAGAGAAGGGCCGGCCTTTTTTTTTTTTTTTTTTTTCCTTCCTGCCCTGCCCCCACCCACCCTCTTTGAATCCCAGCCCCGAGAAGTGCTTCCCGCCCACTCCCGTCGCACGGCCCCGCCCCCCAACCGGCCCGTGTCTCTCTTGTTGCTCTTTGTTTTGGCGCCGTGGGGGGAGGGGGCGGGGAAGAGAATTGGAATTGGAGCCCCGTGACTCTCACGCTGGCCGCGACGTGGTCCCTGTCAAAATCACACCTTTGCGGGCTTCCAGTTGAAATACAGCAGTAACCTCAGGAGGCCGAGAGGCCCTCCGGTCCACCCCTCTTCCGTGACCTTGTGACCTTGTGGGAGAGCCCTTCGCTCTGCTCTGCTGACCTGCCTGCCGGCTCCAAACTCTTTCACCCTGCAGGCACCTGCGAGGCCCTCGGAGGCCTTGAATGTTCCTCAAAGTGGGCCGTTGCCACGATGGATTTGTGCCCGAGTCCACAGCACTCTTGGAGGGATGGCCTGAGGAGTGGGGGATTAGGCAAAGTTTCTGAGGAGACTGTACCATCCAAAGCGTGGTTGGCCTGTGTGTGCCAACTGATGTGTTGATTCCGCCCCCCACTCCCTTGGTGGTGACGTGTAAGCTACCTGGTACCGAAAACCGGGCAGAAAAACTCTCGGAGGCAGAGTTAAGCTTTGACTACTTTTACTTCTACTTTCTTAGAGAGAGCTTAGAGAGGGAAAGAAAGATTTTTCTTCTTAGCTTAGAGAGAAAGAAAGATAGAGCTTAGCTTCTTGTCTTCTTGTCTTCTTGTCTTCTTAGCTTAGAGTCTTAGAGAGAAAGAAAGAAAGAGTAGAGCTTAGGTTAGAGAAAGATTAGAGCTTCTTTCTTCTCTCTTCTTTCTTCCTTCTTCTTTCTTCTGTCTTCTGTCTTCCTTGGGAGCCTCGGCCTAACTCTGACCAGTCATTACTTCTTCTATCTGGTTTCTCTTCTGTCTTCTATCTGGTTTCTCTTCTGTAACCGCTCTGCCTACGTTCTGGCCGCTCTGATTCTTCTGACCGACCGAGTGACTGCCCGACTGACCGAATGAATTCGTTCTCCTAACTCGGACCGCTTTCACCCGGTTATATACCTTCAGCTTTGCGGGTGCCTACAGGTGCGTCACATACATATCAGGTGGAACTTATGGCTTGCAGCTAGCTGCAACAGCCCTTCCTGATTAGGGCTCCTTCAGTGACGGGGGATGGAACTCATAAAACCTGGGCCACATCCGCATCTTTTGAAAAATAACCAGTGGGGTGTGTGTGTGTGTGTGTGTGTGTGTGTGTGTGTATACATTTGCACGTACGTACTTACGTACATACACGTGTATATAAAATACACGTACGCAGGCATACGTACGTATATGTTTACGTGCATGTACACGGGTACATTTGTACGTATGTGTGTATGTGTGCGTCTCCGTACCTGTGTGTATACGTACATATATGCATAGGTACGTGTGCGTGCGTATACGTATTCCCATACATGCGTATGTATGTTCACGTATACGTTTCTTTTCACTTTTTTTTTTTTTTTTTGGGGGGGGGGGGGGCGGTTTTGTGAACTTGCTGAGGCAGGGCCTCCCTGAGTTTGGCTGGCTTTGAACTCTCCATCCTCCTGCCTCGGCCTTGTAGGTTTCTCAGGTCCTGGCCTGTTGGAGGATGAATGTCAGCGAGGCCAGGATCTCTTGATAGATCTTAGAAGCTTGTAAAATGACAGTGACGATTTTGGGGACGGGAATGACCGTCTCGGGGAATCGCCCACGAAGGGACAAGGCAGGCCTCGCCCCTCTGTAAGCTGCCTGGTACCGAAAACCGGGAGGAAAACTCTCGGAGGCAGAGTAAAGCTTTTACTACTTTTACTTCTGCTTTCTTAGAGAGAGCTTAGAGAGGGAAAGAAAGATTTTTAGAGAGAAAGATTAAAGCGAGCTTTTCTTCTTGTCTTCTTAGCTTAGAGTAGAGAGAAAGAAAGATAGAGCTTAGCTTAGAGAAAGATTAGAGCTTCTTTCTTCTCTCTTCTTTCTTCCTTCTTCTTTCTTCTGTCTTCTGTCTTCCTTGGGAGCCTCGGCCTAACTCTGACCAGTCATTACTTCTTCTATCTGGTTTCTCTTCTGTCTTCTATCTGGTTTCTCTTCTGTAACCGCTCTGCCTACGTTCTGGCCGCTCTGATTCTTCTGACCGACCGAGTGACTGCCGAGTGACTGCCCGACTGACTGAATTCTCTGTTCTCCTAACTCGGACCGCTTTCACCCGGTTATATACCTTCAGCTTTGCGGGTGCCTACAGGTGCGTCACATACATATCAGGTGGAACTTATGGCTTCCAGCTAGCTGCAACAGCCCTTCCTAATTGGGGCTCCTTCACGCCTCGGTCGGTCGGTAAGGGGCCTCCACTCTGGCGAGTATCCAGCTGGGTCGCCGCCGGGGTTGGGTTGTGGTGGATGGATGGATGGGCGAAGCCTCACCGAACAAACCGGAGCAAGTGAACCTGGAGTTAAGTTTTCATACCGATTGGGTGGCTGGCTGGCTGGCTGGCTGGCTGCTTGGGGTCCTGTAGCTGCCTGATGTTGTTGCTTGCGGCTATGACGCCGCGGGAGGAAACTCAGAGGCAGGATGAAAATGAAAAAGGTCTTTTCTTCTTCTTCTTCTCTCTCCGGCTTCAGCAACGTCTCGAACTCTAACCGCTCTAACTCCAACCACCGGCAACCTTCTTCTTCTTTCCCCAACACACTCTAACCAACCTCACCCGGTTATATACATTTAGCTTTAACAAGGACAAGTGCTTACGGCTCGAGCTTACAGGTGCGTCACACGGTGCTCACGGGCATACAAAGATTCTTTGAATAATGTATTCATATCAGGTGGAAACGAGAACATCTTTTATGGCTCTCGGCTCACCGCAATCTTTAGCTATCTCCTCGGTTAGGGCTCCTTCAGTGTAAGCTGCCTGTCATGGCCGGCCACGGCGCCGCGGGAGAAAAACTCGGAGGTAGAGTCAAGCTATTACTACTTTTACTTCTACTTTCTTAGAGAGAGAAAGAAAGATTTTTCTTCTTCTTAGAAAGAGCTTAGAGAGAAAGATTAGAGAGAGCTTTCTTCTTTCTTCTTTTCTTCTTAGCTTAGCTTAGAGAAAGATTATTTTTTAGAGCTTCTTTCTTCCTCAGGAGCCTCGGCCTGACTCTGACCAGCCATTACTTCTTCTATCTGGTTTCTCTTCTGTAACCGCTCTGCCTACGTTCTGGCCGCTCTGATTCTTTTCTTCTCCGACCCGAACTCTTCTTCTGACCGACCGAGCGACTGCACGACTGACTGAATGAATTCATTCTTCGTTCTCCTAACTCCGACCGCTTTCACCCGGTCATATACCTTTAGCTTTGCGGGTGCCTCACGTGCCTTTACAGGTGCGTCACATACATATCAGGTGGAACTTATGGCTTCCAGCTAGCCGCAATAGCCCTTCCTAATTGGGGCTCCTTCACTTCAGGGTCGGGGGGGGGGAGGGGTTGTGTGGGGGTGGCGTGTTTTCGATACTTCCCCCCCCCCCCCCCCGAAGCGTCTCTTCCTGAATAAGTTCAGTGAGAGCGCCCTGGCTGATGGGCACACCTGGTATTCTTTGAGGGTGGGCTTCTTCGTAGGAGCGCTTTGCCGCCCAGCCCGGGGGTGACTTCGTCTTCTGGAGGGGAGGGGGCTTATAGGTTTCCCTCCCTCCCCCCCTCCCTCCCGCCCTCCCGCCCTCCACAGGGAATCTCTGACCTGCTCCGTTTCTGCCCCTCAGCCCGCCCTGTCCCAAGTTCTGCCTAGTGGTTTTCCTGACTTGGATGCATCGGTCGGTGGGGATGATGGGGATGATGGGAACGTAAGATAAAAATAAAAATAAACGTTCAAATAAAATAAAATAAGATGACACCGACCCCCGAAAGTCCTGTTGTTCCATTCCTGGACTTGGTTGCGTGACCTAGACGTTCCGTGACGACCTCTGTTCGCTTGGACCTCTCGGAATCTGACTTCCCTGCTGCTCCCTTTCTCCAGGGGCGAGGAGGGGAGTGATGATGGCTCCTTTTGCTCTGAGTCCTGCCTGCCTGTGGATAACGCTGGTTACTGGTGATGAGTCCTTCTTCCTCAGATCTTGAAGGGTAACATTAGAGAAGCGTGCCGAGGCCAGCGTATCGAGCAGGGTTTATTTAAAAAGGGGGTAACGTCGACTTCTCCGGGGGGAGAGAAGAAGCGAGGGTGCTTAGCTTTGTTCTAGGTCCTGGGCTTCCTTTTGTTCTCCTGCCTTCTTCCCCTTATCTTTCGCCTTCCCGCCTATGTGACTAGGCTCAGGAGATGCTCAGTGGGATGGCCCAGAGTGAGAAGCAGATAGATGGGGTGGATGTGTGTGTGTGTGTGTGTGTGTGTGTGTGTGTGTGTGTGTGTGTGTGTGTGTGTGGTGGGGGGGATGGAACAGCCCGGGACACGTTCATGAACGACTGTTATGACTCTATGTAGAAAGGGAGGGGCATTTCCTGCGACAGGTTCGTTTAGCGAGAGGTTGGAGCCGGGTCAGGTGATCTTGCTAAGGTTGGAGGAAGGGCTCTGAAGGGACGTACGTTTCGATGCCTCCGTTCTCTGGATCCGACCCGTGACTATCTATCTGCCTGTGTGATTCTGGCTTCACGGTCGTGGTGGTGGTTTCGGTTTTGCAGTCCGACGCCGCCCGTGTCCCCCGCCGGGTTTTCTAGGGTATGGGGCGCTGGCCAGAGCGGCGGCGGCTTGTGCCGGCAGGGCTCCCCGGCCGTTCGGGCGTGTTCGGGTGACTTTCTACGTCCCCTTCGGAGCTGGTCCCGCTGACGCCGACCCATGTTCCGCGTCCCTTCCGCCTGATGTTGGTGTCGGTTGTCGAGCTCCACCTGGTGGCCGCTTTTATGTGACTCGTATTCGGAAGTCACCAAGGAGCGACATGCGGTGGCGGTGACCGAGACAGAGTCCCAGGAGCTGGGTGGCGCCGGAGGAACTGTCTCGGTCCCTCCCGTGCGGGCCTTTGAGGCCCGTTGGCTGGGTGCTGGATGGGCAGGCGTAGCGTGTTGGGTCGTTTGGTTGGTTGGTGTGTGAGTTGTCTCGTTCTCTCGGCCCGCTCCGGGGCCAGGGCGGCCAGGGCGGGCCAGGGCGGCTCGGGCGGCAGCCCGAGCGGGTGGGTCGGTCGCCGGGACGGACTTGCTTTTTTACCGAGACGGGTTAGGTCGCTGGGACTTAGGGTTTTTCTGTGTTTTCTTTCCCCTGCCTCGGCCCCCGTGTCTCCTCCTGTGCTGTCGGGGGGCTGTCGTGGGGCTCCGGACTTTGCCGCCCTCTTCCACGCGGGTCTTTCTTGCTCTTGAGGCTGTGCCGGGCGGGACAGAGGAGGGGTGGTATGCTGCCTGGCTTGTCTCGGTCGGTCGGTCGGTCGGTCGGTCGGTCGGTCGGTCGGTCGGTCGGTCCCTCGGTGGAGCCACGTTCGTCTGCAGGCGCCGTCCGGGGGTATTGGCCTGACGGCTATGCCCGGCGTCCCTCTTTGGGGACCGGTTCCTTGAGTGCCTGGTGGTCCCGGTGGGCCGCGTCCCTTCTCTTTCCCCGTCACCTGGGGTAGACCAGTTGTCCCTAGGGGCCCTGGTTCTCTTGGCGATGGGGTCGATTTTGGGGGACAGGTGACCGTGACTCTGTTCCTGGGGGTGGCAGTGGTGAGTGGTCTGTTGCCCCTCGCCCCTGGTCGTGATCGTTTTGGCCAGAGTCGGCCGTATTGTGCCATCGGGTGGGTGCTGACACGTTCTCCTCTGGTGGGTGTCGCCAGACGGGGAGAGAGAGGG
>CM046660.1:187055670-187093140 GCA_025594165.1 Tamias sibiricus | reverse complement strand
TAGTGGAGTGCCCCCTTTTCTTTATGGTCAGGCTCCTCCTACATTTCTTTCTACACTAAAGGGGGCAAGTTACATGGGATCCAGGTGGAGGCAAAAGCAATCTTGTTACTAAGGACTATCAGGAAATAGAGATGACGTGCTTATGAACAGCCGGGCGCGGTAGCACACGCCTGTAATCCCACCACTTGGGAGGCTGAGACAGGAGGATTGTGAGTTCAAAGCCAGCCTCAGCAATGGCGAGGCACTGAGCAACTCAGTCTCTAATAAAATACAAAAAAGGGCTGGGGATGTGGCCCAGTGGTCCAGTGCCCCTGAGTTCAGTCCCTGGTACCAATAAATAAATAAATAAATAAATAAATAAATAAATAAATAAATAAATAAATAAATAAATAAAATAAGAACGAATAAATGTGTTAAAAAAATGCTTGTGAACAAATTGAACACATGCTCTGAAAGAAAGGATATTCCAATTCACCTTTTGTTTTAGGTTTTCATCGATCGATCAGTAGAAACGCATGCAGAGTTACACACAAACCAACCCTTGAAACGGGTACGTTAAATCACACTGGACTTTGCCACACAGAGGCCATGCTGTGCTACAATAGTAAATCACCTTTGACTTAGCCACAAGCTGACAACTGTGAACAGACTGGAGAAGCAAGATTTTTCTTTCTTAAGGGGCACTGGGGGAGACTTAGCACTTTCCATTCTTATGTAAATCACGAGGCTTGAAGGAGTGTGCCTCTGTGGTCAAACTGACTGGCGATATTTCTCTAACCCATTGGTTGAGAACCTGTGAAAAGTTTTCTCTTAAGGCCTGAAGATGTTGTCTCTGGGTTAGTTTTTCTATTTCTCTGAAGTCTCCCTGTCATCTCCTGGTAAGGGGTCAGTCGGGGATGTGTGCCAGGTCGCCCAGGTCCGCCGAAGGGCAGCAAAGTGGTTGCGTTTAGAGTCCGGATGACTTCAGACTTCAACATGGATATGTGGGTTGTGTCATATAAGATGTCTTGGTATTCACCGTTTTCTCAGTCAACCAATACTGTCCATTGTACTTTAACAATGTCAAAATTGAATGAGGAACCCTGAAAACCACCACCCCTTTTTTTTTTTTTTTTTCTTATTTATTTATTTATTTATTTATTTTTTTATTCATTGTTTCGTGCACAGCTTATCAGCTTCCAACACCAGAAGAGCTGTGGCAGCAAGGGCCCGGGAACAAGGTGGCCACCCTTGGGCCACAGGGTCCAGCTCTTTCTTTTAGATAGATAGATAGATAGATAGATAGATAGATAGATAGATAGACCACTGGGACGGTGCCATTTCCCCAGTATCTGAGTCAGACCTCCTACAGCCTCTCCAGACTGTTGATGGACGTAGTACAGATAAAAAAGGGTTTGTGAGGTCAGGGAGCCCTAGTCCAGGGGCACTGGTGAGGGCTTGTTTAATGTCCTGAAAGGCCTTTGGCTGTGTTGGCCCCCATACGAGAGGATCTCATTCCCCACCCCACCCCACCCCCGCCCCCCTCTGTGGCTTCAGAGAGGGGTTTTGCCATGACTGAAAACTTGGGGATCCATAGATGGAAGAATCTAGCAGCCCCCGGGTTAAAGGGACTGGAACTGAGCATATCTCTCGTTTCTTTGGGGTTCGCTTGTTGTCGTCTGTCTGTCTTCCTGTTGCTGAGTCAGAGGGTCACCGAGGTATCTGACTTTCTCTTGCTAGATGTGGGCTTTTTAGTCAGACTCTAGTGGGGGGGGGGGGGGGGGGGCCCCAGAGACGGCATACTCAAGCAAGCACCTTGGAGGAACTGTCTTTGAGGGAAGGCGAGTGTTCACAGAGCCTCCGGCACTTTAAGCTGCAGGAATTCTTTTGTTATCTCCCAGTGCAGGATCCTGGCTGCTGGGATTTCCCCAACTCTTAAATCCAATGTCAATCCCAACGGAGATGGATGGCCTGGGACATCGTTTGTGTAAAAGGAACTCATGTAAATCTCAGCACGCAACGTGGGCCATCTGCTGAGCTAGAAGGGCAGCAGTGCAGTCCCATGTTGGTCCTGATGTGGCGGCCACGTTGTGCCCACCTAGGTGCTGCTCTTTGTCTGCGCAGCTCCCTCCTCCCGCAGGGTGGGAGCCTGATCTTAGTTGTATGCCGCGGCCACCCCGCTTGTGTTTTTGCTTGCTACTCTTGGGTGCGCGGGGCTCTGTGGCCCACTATCGGCCGTGGGGGCTGTTAGCGTGAACTGATCCAGGGTGCATTTTTGGGTTTACAGCAGCTGAGACCCGGGGGCCCCGTGACTCAGATGTAGCTGTGTGTGTCTACTGGGCCCCTGCCATCGTCGTCCTCGTCAATCATCAACTTTCAAGCCAGTGGGGAGAGACTGAAAAGAAGGGGCTGGGGGAAAAAAAAAAACATTCCTTTCTTCTCTGTTCAAGGCTTTGCCTGTGAGCGTGGCAGGGGGTGCTTGCCTGCCGGAGCCACTGGAGGCTTCCCTGTTCTGTGGCCACGTTGTTTTCCCCCTATAAACATTTGGACTTTTGGCTTTGTTCTACTGAGTCCTCCCCCCACCCCCACCCCGCCCCCTTTGAGTGACCTCTGGGTTTGTGGTGAGAGAAGCTCTAAGGAGACCCATCCTCTTTTCATCTTTTGGTCTGCCTGTTCTTGAGCCTTTGGGTCTCGATGGATGAAAACTGCGGTGGTCACCTTAATCAGCTCACTGGCACACTTTTCAGTAAAGCCCTCTAGTTTGGGTAATTTTTGGTGAATGTCACTCTGAGCCTGTCCCACAAGGGCTGTAGTGATCATCTGTTCCTTGGACCTCTGCATCTCCTCACTGACAAACTTGTGTTGCTGCTGCTGCTGCTGCTGCTGCTGCTACAACATTTGTATGGTGCCCTACCCCCTGGGGGGTGCCTCTGGGCAGAAAGAGCGGTGGCAGCGGCGGCACCAGGGGCGGTGGCCTGGACACTCAGCTCCGAGTCAGTTGGGCACTTTTCTTTTTGAACATTGCTGCCAGTTCCGTTAGGCCGAGTGGCCCTAGGCACATGTTGGAAAAGTGTTCAGAGGGGACATTCTGGAGTGAAGGGAAGCTTTTGCTTTGGCTCTGTCTGCAGATGCGCTCCAGCTTAGGCTAGGGCTTAGGGCTGGCTCCAATGATTCCTTCTAACTCTTGGGCACAGTCAGGTGTTTTTGTTCTCTTTTTCCTTTTAGCCATTTGCTATTCCCTCTAAAGGAGCAGGTGGGACACGAACGAGGGGGGGGGGGGGGGGGGGGGGGGGGGGCGGGGGGTTTGGAGAGCCTGGCGTAGTATTTCCAACCCGGGAGGGAAACACGCAGTCAATACAAACAACATCGTTGTCAGCCTTTGATCATATGTGTGCAGAGGGAACTTTCGCTCTCTTTCCCCCCCCCCCTTCTCTTCAGCTTCCTGTGAGGGCTTCTTGATATCTCTTTATCTTTAGACCTCCTTCTTTTTTCTTGGGGCCCCATCCTAGGTCTGGATAATGGGCTTCATCAGATCAGTCATGGCCCAGGGTGTTCAGAGAAGAGATGTGGCAAGATTGCGTCCTTTAGAATTTGTTGATGCTCAAGTTTGGTAAACTTTTCATATCCACAGAATACATGCATACATACATAAAAGCACAGGGCTGGGGTTGTTGCTCAGTGGTAGAGCGCTCGCCTGGCACGTGCGCGACCCGGGTTCGAGCCTCACCACCACGTAAAAATAAAGGCATTGTCTACAACTAAAACAAATACATACGTATTTTTTAAAAAAGCGCATGCTCAGCGGTTGTGGCGTTGCAATGTTCACAACGCGCTCATTAGGTTAAGGTTGTTCATCATGTAGCTCGTCTGTCCTTTGTTTCCACTTTTTTTTTTTTTTTTTTTTTTTGGTCGCACACTTCTTCCATCTGTCATTTTTTTTTAAAAAATATTTATTTCTTTATTTGCTTTAGTGATACACAATGTGTTTATTTTTACGTGGTGCTGAGGATCGAACCCGGGCCGTGCACGTGCTAGGCGAGCACTCTACCGCTGAGCCACATCCCCAGTCCCCATCTATTATTTTAATTCTGTCTGTTTTTTATGTATGTATTTTGAGGTTGTTTAACTAGTTGCACACTAGCTTAAGACTGTTTATGTTTCCTGAAAGATTGAACTCTTATCATTGTGTTATGTCCCTCCTAAATCTGGCAATGAATGCCTCCTCCTGTGTACCTTGAAGTCACACTACAAATAAATAAACAAACGACTGGGTACAGTGGCACATGCCTGTCCTCCCACTGGCTCTTGAAAGGGAGTTCAAGGCCAGCCTCAGCAAAAGCGGGGCACCAAACAACTCAGTGAGATCTTGTCTCCAAATAAAATACAAACTAAGGCTGGGATGTGGCTCAGCGGTTGAGTACCCCTGAGTTCAATTTCTGGTACCCCCTCCCGAAAAAGGAAGGAAGGAAAGGAAGGAAGGAAGGAAGGGAGGGAGGGAGGGAGGGAGGGAGGGAGGGAGGGAGGAAGGAAGGAAGGAAGGAAGGAAGGAAGGAAGGAAGGAAGGAATTGGTAAAGAGGGCATCATTTAAAAAAAATTATTTTTTGTCAATGGACCTTTTATTTTTTATTTTTTAGATGCAGTACTGAGAATCGAATCCAGTGCTCCACACATGCTTGGCAAGCACTTTGCCGCTGAGCCACAAGCCCAGCCTGAGAATACCATTAAGTGCTCTTGCTCAGACTATGGATGGTCTGATTGATTATCCCCTCAGTTTGGTGTCTGTTTGGGTCTGGGAGATAGCTCCAGAGAAGTCTTCATGACTCCATGGGGACAGTTTTTTTGTTTTTTTTGTTTTTTTTTAAATATTTATTTATTTGCTTTAGTTGTACACAATGTGTTTATTTTCACGTGGTGCTGAGGATCGAACCGGGCCACGCACGTGCTAGGCAAGTGCTCTGCCGCTGAGCCACAATTCCAGCCCCCAAAGGTCTTCTGTCTTTTTTGGGGGGTGGGGGTTGTGCTTGGGTTTAGACCCAGGGCCTTGTGCATGGAAGGCAAGCACTCTACCGACTGAGCTATATCCCCAGCCCGAGTGTTTATTTGCTGCTCAGGGTGTGTCTCTGTTACTGTCTCTTTTCCTCTATTCCCCCGTGTGTGTGTGTGTGTGTGTGTGTGTGTGTGTGTGTGTGTGTGTGTGTGTGTACCTACCTCCCTCTCCCTCCCTCCCTCCCTGTTTCTCCCACTTGTCATCCTGGAAGTCCAGGATGACCAGAGGACCACCACTAGGGTCTTAGGAAAGCTGCTGCAAATCTGGCTTCATTCTTCAAGGGGGAGGAGAGAAGTTGGGTATATTTAGGGCTGACCAGCATTGCACTGCTACTCTTTACATGGAAACTGCTTACTATGTTCAGAGCTGAGCAGTGTCACAAAGTTTCAAGTTACAAAGAGACAGATTAAAAAGGAAGGCAGAGATGGCAAGCTTTCACCTGCTTTACTTAACCCAGAGTGTGTGGTGCTTCGGTCTTGGTAAAAAGGCACCACTTTTTAGCCCAGGCAGCCTCTCTTAGATCCCGGTTACATCTTCTTATTACCAAGGGCCGAAATGTATATGGTTCAAAAAAAAAATGGTCATTTTTTGGAAACAAAACAAACAACAAACAACAGCAAAGGATGATAAAATGGCCAAACAGACAAAATACAACTAGACAAGGAAGGGTTATTTTTTCTTTTCTTTTCTTTTCTTTTTTCTTTTCTTTTTTCTTTCTTTTTTTCTTTCTTTTCTTTCTTTCTTTTCTTTCTTTCTTTCTTTCTTTTTTGTTTTTTGTTTTTGTGATTGTAGATGGACAACATGCCTTCTTTCAACTTGTTTATTTCTGTATACAGTGCTAAGGCTCAAACCCAGTGCCTCACATATGTTAGGCAAGCGCTCTGCTACTGAGCCACAGCCACAGCCTTTAGACAAGAAAGAATTCTCAGCAACTGTTCATCTACAAAATTTTGCCCAGAAAAGGGGGAGCACAAAGCCCAAAGACAAGCGAATCCGATTCCAAAACAACTGACTGATTTGAGGAAATTTTTACGTGATTCTCTCCTCTTGAGCCAAAGGAATTTACTGCAGGAAATGGAGCTGGATTCCAAGGAAGGGTGTTTTAAATCAGAGGCCTCTGAAGATCCTTAAGCTCTTCTCATTGAAAGCACTTTCAAATGAGTTCAGAACAGATTTCTGCCTTTTCTATGGGGCTAAAGGGGTCTTTTATTTAACAGGAATCTGTGAGAGACCTGTGGGAGGTGGGGGGTGGTGGCAGCGGCGGTGTTAGCTGTCGACAAGAATTTTTTTTTTTTAAAAAATTATTTATTTGCTTTAGTTGTACACAATGCATTTATTTTTACGTGGTGCTGAGGATCCAGCGAGCCCTCTACCGCTGAGACACAATCCCAGCCCCCGTGTAAGCAAATTGAAAAACAAAAATGAGAAATCATTCTAATTCAAAGCCTAGGGATGGGGGTTGTCATTCAGCAGTGGAGTGGTGCGCTTGGCCTGCCATCCTACCCGTTATTAGGATAGAAAGAGGTGTGTTTACTGCCATCATGACTTAATTCCAAACTCTTACCAAATGTATTCCGGGGGTAAGAGGCAGCCCACAGGATCTAAAATCTCTTCAACGGCCAAATACAAACCAAGGATGAATGAAAACAGCAAAGAACCAAACACAAACAATGGAGGGCTGGAGAGATCCAGGGAGAGTCTGTTGCAGCAAGATTTTTTTTACTTCTCTCTCTCTCTCTCTCTCTCTCTCTCTCTCTCTCTCTCTCTCTGTCACTCTCACACACACACACTCACAACTCACACTGACATCTAATTTAGATTTTGTGTGTGTGTGTGTGTGTGTGTGTGTGTGTGTGTGTGTGTGTGCGTGTGTTGCTGAGGATTGAACCCAGGGCCTTATGCTTGTGAGGCAAGCACTCTCTACCAACTGAGCTATATCCCCAGCCCCTACACACACATCTATTTTTTAAAAGTGGCTCCACAATTTGGCCCAAACCATGGACTTGAGATACCAGATTATTGTGCTTGTTTTTGTTTTCCTGCTTTTCACCCAGACTACTTCCTCCTCCTACCCCTCCTCTTCCTCTTCTTATTCTTTTTGCAGGGGGGGGGGGGGGGGGGGTGTTGTTTTGTTTAAGAAGAGCTGTGTGCTCCCTTTGGTTCCAGAGACCTTGCTCATAGCCGGCAAATATATCCTTGCCTCTCAGTCTTCCACGTGTTTACTTCTGCAGGCTCCCAGAAGGCAGAAGTAGACATGCAAGGCTTTGGTACATTAAAAATAAATAAATGAAAATAAAAATCAATAAATAAAAAAATAAAGTCTCAGGCTCTCAGTCTGAAAATACTGGCCACCAGGCACAGTCTGATACAATGTGACTCCCACCTGGCAGAGAGAGGCCTAGGAGTGAAATATCTCAAAGGCCACAAAATCAAAGCCCTCAGTCATAAGGAAGAATGAGAAGGGGGAACTTGGGAGGAATCGCCTCTGAATGACAAAAAGTCACACAAAAGAGACAGACCAACTTGGTGTGGTGGTGAGGCACACCCATCCCACCTGAAATGACGGCTACTTTATTGGGGCTGCTGCCGAGCCAGGGGGATCACAAGTTCAAGCTCAGATTGGGGTGATCAAAACTCTGTCCCTGAAGAACATGATTAGCCCTGCCTGCCTGGTGGTACATGCCTGTCATCCCAGCGATACCGCTGTTTACCAGTGACAAGAGTTCTGCTCCCCCAAATGTGGAAGTCTGAACATTAGAGAAGCACGCCCGCCGAGGCAAGCAGATAAAGCAGGGTTTATTGGAAAGGGGTACTATAGACTTCTCCCGGGAGGGAGGGAGGGAGGGAGGGAGGGAGGGAGAAGGGGGCCATTGCTGGTATTCCGGTATCCCAAGAAGCGAGGCAGGTCTGCCTTTTTTAAACCCTGTCCCAGGGTTTCCTTGGTCCTCCTCCTCTCTCCCCCTTATCTCTCTCCTTCCGTGTGCTCGACCAGGCTCGGGGAGATGGCCAAAAGGTGAGAAGCAGATGGGTCGAAGGGGGAAGGGCAGGAATGGTGCAGCCCAGGAGACGCGAACAAACTTTACAGCTCCCTGTAGGGAGGGGCGGTTCCTGGAACGGGTTACCTTGGCAACAGGTTGGGGCAGGGGCCGGGTCCTTGATAAGGGTGGAGGAAGGGCCCTGAAGGAATGAACATTCCGATCCCTCAGGGGACAAAAGTCTCCCAACAGTCTTTACCTTCCCCGGACTCACTCAAAATTGGCTTTCTTGATGGGACCTGACTTGATTGACCTTTCTATACCGACGGCCTATCAGATCCTATCAGATTCTGGCTTCGCCAGCAGTTTGGAAGGCTGAGGCAGATGAGCTTGAGTTCAAAGTCGGCCTCAGCAGCTTAGTGAGAACTGATCTCAAGATAGAAATTCAAAAGAGAGAGCCGGGCGCGGTGGCAGACGCCTGTAATCCCAGCACTTTGGGAGGCTGAGGCGGGAGGATCGCGAGTTCCAAGCCAGCCTCAGCCATCGCGAGGCACGACTCAGTGAGACCCTGTCTCTAAATAAAATACACAAAGGGGCTGGGGATGTGACCCAGTGGTCGAGTGCCCCTGAGTTCAATCCCCGGTACCCGGTACACACACACACCCACACACACACACACACACACACACGTAAATTCAAAAGAGAAAAGGGGTTGGGGATGTGGCTCAGTGGTTAAGCACCAGTAAAGGTGGTTAGTATAGTGGCTAAACTCCATTAATGAATGATGCCCCCCCCCCCCCCCCCCCCCCCCCCCCCCCGTCTTCCTGTCTCAGTAGGTGAAAGACCGCCGCCTTCCCCCACCAGAGATCGAGATGGAAATGGTGGCAGTGGCTTGCTGCGTGTAGATAGGGGGAGGCAGAGCAGCGGCCCTTTCTGAAGGCCTGGGAAGATCAGGACACACCGTGCAGCATACATGGGGGCGCGTTTTGAGGTGGCAGGTTCTGCAGTCCTTCCGTGGGGGTGTGAGGACCCTGTTGGGAGACAAGCCTCCTTGGGAAGAGAAAGGGGAGTTAGTGGTATGTGTTTCGGTGGGTGAATCCCAGCAGCTTCTGCTGCCTGCCTGGTTCGTGTGAGGGAGCTGAGATCTTCTGGGAGCTTGGCTGGGGTCCTGTCTGCCTGAGCTGGGGGCTGCCCTGCAGCTGTTTGCTCTCCCCACCCCCTCCCCCAGCCACCAGTCCCAGAGCTCTGCGCTCCCCTCTCCAGGCCCTGTGGTCTACACGAGGTCAAGAGGAGTGGTCCAAGGACACTCTGGGTCCAGGCTGATGGATCACCTGTGTTTGGCAGTACTTCTTTCCCGGCTCGTCCCCCACACCCCCCTCTCCCTAAGCGAGCGATCCCATCCTTTGCCTGATCCTCCAGCGTCACCTAGCGGACTCTGGAACAAGGTGTAGCAGAGGCTGAGACTGAGCCCAATCTCGCGAGACACCGCGCAGGCGGCGGCACCGGCGGCGGCTGCGGCACCGGCGGCGGCAAGGGTCAACTCTCGCGAGATCTGGGTGGGGGCGGCGGCGCCGAGGCTGCTCGGTGGGTGGGACTGGCGGCGGAGGGCGACTTCCTCCGAGGCGGGGGGGCGGGTGTGTGTGGGGGGGGGGCGGGGCGAGGTGGAGCGGCTGTTCGGCGGGTTGCTGGGGGCGTGGAGAAGAGAAGGGCCGGCCTTGTTTTTTTTTTTTTTTCCTTCCTGCCCTGCCCCCACCCACCCTCTTTGAATCCCAGCCCCGAGAAGTGCTTCCCGCCCACTCCCGTCGCACGGCCCCGCCCCCCAACCGGCCCGTGTGTCTCTCTTGTTGCTCTTTGTTTTGGCGCCGTGGGGGGGGGGGGGGCGGGGAAGAGAATTGGAATTGGAGCCCCGTGACTCTCACGCTGGCCGCGACGTGGTCCCTGTCAAAATCACACCTTTGCGGGCTTCCAGTTGAAATACAGCAGTAACCTCAGGAGGCCGAGAGGCCCTCCGGTCCACCCCTCTTCCGTGACCTTGTGACCTTGTGGGAGAGCCCTTCGCTCTGCTCTGCTGACCTGCCTGCCGGCTCCAAACTCTTTCACCCTGCAGGCACCTGCGAGGCCCTCGGAGGCCTTGAATGTTCCTCAAAGTGGGCCGTTGCCACGATGGATTTGTGCCCGAGTCCACAGCACTCTTGGAGGGATGGCCTGAGGAGTGGGGGATTAGGCAAACTTTCTGAGGAGACTGTACCATCCAAAGCGTGGTTGGCCTGTGTGTGCCAACTGATGTGTTGATTCCGCCCCCCCCCACTCCCTTGGTGGTGACGTGTAAGCTACCTGGTACCGAAAACCGGGCAGAAAAACTCTCGTAGGCAGAGTTAAGCTTTGACTACTTTTACTTCTACTTTCTTAGAGAGAGCTTAGAGAGGGAAAGAAAGATTTTTCTTCTTAGCTTAGAGAGAAAGAAAGATAGAGCTTAGCTTCTTGTCTTCTTGTCTTCTTAGCTTAGAGTCTTAGAGAGAAAGAAAGAAAGAGTAGAGCTTAGGTTAGAGAAAGATTAGAGCTTCTTTTTCTTCTCTCTTCTTTCTTCCTTCTTCTTTCTTCTGTCTTCTGTCTTCCTCGGGAGCCTCGGCCTAACTCTGACCAGTCATTACTTCTTCTATCTGGTTTCTCTTCAGTCTTCTATCTGGTTTCTCTTCTGTAACCGCTCTGCCTACGTTCTGGCCGCTCTGATTCTTCTGACCGACCGAGTGACTGCCCGACTGACCGAATGAATTCGTTCTCCTAACTCGGACCGCTTTCACCCGGTTATATACCTTCAGCTTTGCGGGTGCCTACAGGTGCGTCACATACATATCAGGTGGAACTTATGGCTTCCAGCTAGCTGCACAGCCCTTCCTGATTAGGGCTCCTTCAGTGACGGGGGATGGAACTCATAAAACCTGGGCCACATCCGCATCTTTCGAAAAATAACCAGTGGGGGTGTGTGTGTGTGTGTGTGTGTGTGTGTGTGTGTGTGTGTGTATACATTTGCACGTACGTACTTACGTACATACACGTGTATGTAAAATACACGTACGCAGGCATACCTACGTATATGTTTACGTGCATGTACACGGGTACATTTGTACGTATGTGTGTATGTGTGCGCGTCTCCGTACCTGTGTGTATACGTACATATATGCATAGGTACGTGTGCGTGCGTATACGTATTCCCATACATGCGTATGTATGTTCACGTATACGTTTCTTTTCTTTTTTTTTTTTTTTTGGGGGGGGGGGCGGTTTTGTGAACTTGCTGAGGCAGGGCCTCCCTGAGTTTGGCTGGCTTTGAACTCTCCATCCTCCTGCCTCGCCTTGTAGGTTTCTCAGGTCCTGGCCTGTTGGAGGATGAATGTCAGCGAGGCCAGGATCTCTTGATAGATCTTAGAAGCTTGTAAAATGACAGTGACGATTTTGGGGACGGGAATGACCGTCTCGGGGAATCGCCCACGAAGGGACAAGGCAGGCCTCGCCCCTCTGTAAGCTGCCTGGTACCGAAAACCGGGAGGAAAACTCTCGGAGGCAGAGTAAAGCTTTTACTACTTTTACTTCTGCTTTCTTAGAGAGAGCTTAGAGAGGGAAAGAAAGATTTTTAGAGAGAAAGATTAAAGCGAGCTTTTCTTCTTGTCTTCTTAGCTTAGAGTAGAGAGAAAGAAAGATAGAGAGAAAGAAAGATAGAGCTTAGCTTAGAGAAAGATTAGAGCTTCTTTCTTCTCTCTCTTCTTCTTCCTTCTTTCTTCTGTCTTCTGTCTTCCTCAGGAGCCTCGGCCTAACTCTGACCAGTCATTACTTCTTCTATCTGGTTTCTCTTCTGTAACCGCTCTGCCTACGTTCTGGCCGCTCTGATTCTTTTCTTCTCCGACCCGAACTCTTCTTCTGACCGACCGAGCGACTGCACGACTGACTGAATGAATTCATTCTTCGTTCTCCTAACTCCGACCGCTTTCACCCGGTTATATACCTTTAGCTTTGCGGGTGCCTCACGTGCCTTTACAGGTGCGTCACATACATATCAGGTGGAACTTATGGCTTCCAGCTAGCCGCAATAGCCCTTCCTAATTGGGGCTCCTTCACTTCAGGGTCGGGGGGGGGGAGGGGTTGTGTGGGGGTGGCGTGTTTTCGATACTCCCCCCCCCCCCCCCCCGAAGCGTCTCTTCCTGAATAAGTTCAGTGAGAGCGCCCTGGCTGATGGGCACACCTGGTATTCTTTGAGGGTGGGCTTCTTCGTAGGGAGCGCGCTTTGCCGCCCAGCCCGGGGGTGACTTCGTCTTCTGGAGGGGAGGGGGCTTATAGGTTTTCCCTCCCTCCCTCCCTCCCTCCCTCCCGCCCTCCCGCCCCACAGGGAATCTCTGACCTGCTCCGTTTCTGCCCCTCAGCCGCCCTGTCCCAAGTTCTGCCTAGTGGTTTTCCTGACTTGGATGCATCGGTCGGTGGGGATGATGGGGATGATGGGAACGTAAGATAAAAATAAAAATAAACGTTCAAATAAAATAAAATAAGATGACACCGACCCCCCCCGAAAGTCCTGTTGTTCCATTCCTGGACTTGGTTGCGTGACCCAGACGTTCCGTGACGACCTCTGTTCGCTTGGACCTCTCGGAATCTGACTTCCCTGCTGCTCCCTTTCTCCAGGGGCGAGGAGGGGAGTGATGATGGCTCCTTTTGCTCTGAGTCCTGCCTGCCTGTGGATAACGCTGGTTACTGGTGATGAGTCCTTCTTCCTCAGATCTTGAAGGTAACATTAGAGAAGCGTGCCGAGGCCAGCGTATCGAGCAGGGTTTATTTAAAAAGGGGGGGTAACGTCGACTTCTCCTGGGAGGGAGAAGAAGCGAGGGTGCTTAGCTTTGTTCTAGGTCCTGGGCTTCCTTTTGTTCTCCTGCCTTCTTCCCCTTATCTTTCGCCTTCCCGCCTATGTGACTAGGCTCAGGAGATGCTCAGTGGGATGGCCCAGAGTGAGAAGCAGATAGATGGGGGGATGGGGTGGTGTGTGTGTGTGTGTGTGTGTGTGTGTGTGTGTGTGTGTGTGTGTGTGTGTGTGTGGGGGGGGGGGGTGGAACAGCCCGGGACACGTTCATGAACGACTGTTATGACTCTATGTAGAAAGGGAGGGGCATTTCCTGCGACAGGTTCGTTTAGCGAGAGGTTGGAGCCGGGTCAGGTGATCTTGCTAAGGTTGGAGGAAGGGCTCTGAAGGGACGTACGTTTCGATGCCTCCGTTCTCTGGATCCGACCCGTGACTATCTATCTGCCTGTGTGATTCTGGCTTCACGGTCGTGGTGGTGGTTTCGGTTTTGCAGTCCGACGCCGCCCGTGTCCCCCGCCGGGTTTTCTAGGGTATGGGGCGCTGGCCAGAGCGGCGGCGGCTTGTGCCGGCAGGGCTCCCCGGCCGTTCGGGCGTGTTCGGGTGACTTTCTACGTCCCCTTCGGAGCTGGTCCCGCTGACGCCGACCCATGTTCCGCGTCCCTTCCGCCTGATGTTGGTGTCGGTTGTCGAGCTCCACCTGGTGGCCGCTTTTATGTGACTCGTATTCGGAAGTCACCAAGGAGCGACATGCGGTGGCGGTGACCGAGACAGAGTCCCAGGAGCTGGGTGGCGCCGGAGGAACTGTCTCGGTCCCTCCCGTTGCGGGCCTTTGAGGCCCGTTGGCTGGGTGCTGGATGGGCATGGGCAGGCGTAGCGTGTTGGGTCGTTTGGTTGGTTGGTGTGTGAGTTGTCTCTTCTCTCGGCCCGCTCCGGGGCCAGGGCGGCCAGGGCGGGCCAGGGCGGCTCGGGCGGCAGCCCGAGCGGGTGGGTCGGTCGCCGGGACGGACTTGCTTTTTTACCGAGACGGGTTAGGTCGCTGGGACTTAGGGTTTTTCTTCTGTGTTTTCTTTCCCCTGCCTCGGCCCCCGTGTCTCCTCCTGTGCTGTCGGGGGGCTGTCGTGGGGCTCCGGACTTTGCCGCCCTCTTCCACGCGGGTCTTTCTTGCTCTTGAGGCTGTGCCGGGCGGGACAGAGGAGGGGTGTGTGGTATGCTGCCTGGCTTGTCTCGGTCGGTCGGTCGGTCGGTCGGTCGGTCGGTCGGTCGGTCGGTCGGTCCCTCGGTGGAGCCACGTTCGTCTGCAGGCGCCGTCCGGGGGTATTGGCCTGACGGCTATGCCCGGCGTCCCTCTTTGGGGACCGGTTCCTTGAGTGCCTGGTGGTCCCGGTGGGCCGCGTCCCTTCTCTTTCCCCGTCACCTGGGGTAGACCAGTTGTCCCTAGGGGCCCTGGTTCTCTTGGCGATGGGGTCGATTTTGGGGGACAGGTGACCGTGACTCTGTTCCTGGGGGTGGCAGTGGTGAGTGGTCTGTTGCCCGTCGCCCCTGGTCGTGATCGTTTTGGCCAGAGTCGGCCGTATTGTGCCATCGGGTGGGGGTGCTGACACGTTCTCCTCTGGTGGGTGTCGCCAGACGGGGAGAGAGAGGGAGGGGCGGTGTTGTGTGACGGACGCTCGTTTCCATGGCTCCGAGCCGCGTGGTCAGGCGTTCTCTTCCTTTCTGTGTCGTCTGCCGCTCTCCCTGGGGGGCGGGGCTGGCGAGGCCGGGGAAGCGGGCTCCTCGGCTGGAAAAAAACCGGTCCTCGCTGGGTCTTCCCCCACGCTCCCCCAGGGGCGTCCCCTCCCCTCCCCTCCCGTTCCGCTGATCGATGTGGTGGTGGACTTTGCGCTCTTCTCCTGGGCCCGGGCCAAGGCGGGAAATCCGGTCTTTCGACCTCGGCTCTCGGGGGGGTTTCCTGTGACGTAGCGGGATTATGGGCTATTTTCCCGCTCGCAGCCTCTTTCGGGTTTTGGCGGGGGGGCCCCACGGCCGTGCGTTGTTGGGCCCCCTCTCTGCCCGTCGGGGGGTGGGGTGAAGGGGGCTGACGGCCGTTGCCCCCGCCGTTGGCGTTTTTTGCGAGAAGTGCGGGGCCCTTCTTTTGCCTTGGTCCCTCCGGAGGTTGGATCCTGGTGGGAAAGCGGGCTACGGGTTCGTTTCTTTTTGAGGTGCCTGATGGCTGAAGGGGGGGCCGGGTTTCGTTGTGCCCCATCCCTGCTTCCCCAGGTTTTGGGCCCTCTGGCCGCGGGGTTTTTTCCGGCCCAGCCGACGTGCTTGGTCTTTTCCGGAGGGGCGTGGAGTGCGTGGAAGGCAAGGCCGGAGGGAAATGGAGGGAAAACGGTTGCCTCGGCGTTTTTTCTTTGGGGTTTCGAGGCGGTAAAGCCTCGGCCAATGCTCCCGTTTCCCCTCTCGCGTTTTTGGGGGGGGCGGGGGTCGCTTTTTTGTCTTTGTTTCGGTTTCCCCCCGCCGGGCCGCTTTTCTGGCGGTTGGGGGGGGGGGGTGGGGAGCCGTGGAGAGCGTTTAGGCGGAGCTCCCGGTCGCGCCCTGCCGGTTTCTTTGCCCATCCTTGCCCATCGTTTTTGAGGGGGGGGAGGAAGGGAGGGTTTGCGGCGTGGGGGCGGGCTGTTGGAGGCGATCCGTTGGGGCCGTGGCCACCCCGGCAGGATTCGGGGGCCCCTGAAGAGGGGGGGGGGGGACAGAGGTACGGGGGGCTTTGGGGGTTCCCCGGCCACGCGGGACGGCTCAAAGGAAAGGCCCTTGTGGACTTTGCTTCCATTACCGGACATAGAGGGGATTCCCCCCCTCCTTTGCTGTTTGTGTGGTCTTCTTTGGGGGCACCTTGTTGCGATTCCCGGTTGGGGGGGGGAGTGGGGGGGCCCGGGTTTTGGGGGTGGTGGTCCAACCACCCTCAGTTGAGGGGGAAAAGGCTTTCTTTTAAGCGATCGTTGTTTGACAGGGTGTGCCCACGGTTTGGTTTTGGGGTTACCGGATTCCCAGGTTTTCGGGGGCCCCGGCCAGTCTTGTTTGGCGGCTTACGGCTAGCGGTCCGGTTGGGTGGGGGTTTGGGGTTGGGGGGCGGTGGGTGTTTTACAGGTAGGGCGAGGGGTGTCCCCCCGGCCTTTTTCCCCGCCTTTTGGCGGAGGCGAGGGGTGTGGGGGTTCCGGCCGGTCTCCCCCCCCCCCGGCCGCGGGGGTGGGCGGGGCCCGTGGGGCCGGCCGGCTCTTGCTCCTTTTCTTGCCTCTACCGGCGGGCCCCAGCGGCTCTCCCCCACTTCTGGGGGAGGGGTGCGGGGGAGGGGTCCCCCCGGGCTGGGGGGGGCCCTTGGCCGGGGCCATTCCCGTTTCGCGGTGGGGGACCCCCCCGTGTTGCGAGCCGTCAAGTGTGGCCGTGGTGGGTTTGCGTGGTCGGACGGCGGTGCGGGGCATCCGGTCGCGTTGGGCCCGAAGGGGATGGAGGGGGGGGGGCCCTTAGGTCCCTTCCTATGGGTCCCCCCCTCCGGGCCCCGCTGCGAGTGGCGGCCTCTGCCCGTTTCCCCGGGCCCTCAACCCACCCGGTTCGGGGGGGGCCCGTGGGGGGCTGGGGCCGGGCGTGCGGGGGGGTGCTGGCGGGTTTGGCGTTGGCTCGTGGGCGTGGGTGGCGCTGGGGGTGGCGGGGGCCCCGTTGGCGGGGCACCCCCCTGGATGGCGTTTTACCCGCGGGGGGTGGGCGGGGTGGAAAATTGTAAGCGGTTCCCTGGAAGCACCAGGAGGGTGGTCCCCGCCGTCGGGGTGGGGGGGGGGGGGGAAGGGACGGCGGGCCTGGGGCCCGGAGGGTTTGGGTGGGGTGGCGTTGTTGTCGGCCTGCTTGGGGCGTCCGGAAGGGGCCAGGGCACATCTTGTCGCCCGTGTGGAGGGGGGGGGCCCCCCGGAGGTGTTTGGGGGTGGGGGCGGGGTGGGGGTCTCGCGGCGTGAGGGCTCCGGGGGTATTGTTGACTCGAGTGGGGCCGTGTTTGGCTCCGCGGGGGTCGCAGGGCGGTGGGCGGGGTAGGACCCGCCTTCGCGTGTGGCGGTGGGGGTGGGGGCGACCCCGCGTGTTTTCCCTGGTGGGCCGGGAACTTTCTTGGCCGGGAAGGGCTCCCCCGGGTTTCCCCTTCCCGCGGGGGGGGGGCCGTTCCTCTGGGCCCCTCCCACGGGGGGCCATTACTGGGCGGGGCCCCTCCATGCCTGGTTTGTTTAGGTTTGTTTGTTCCCCCTCCTCGGCCCCTCCGGACCGAGGGCCTTTCCCCACCCCTGGGGGCCGTGGGGGGGGGGGGGGACCCGTTTGGGCGGAATCCCGCGGGATTGTCCCACCCCCGCCCGGGGCCTGCGGTCCCGGGGCCCGTGGGAGCGGTTGGGCCCCACCCGCTGGAATTGGGTGCGGGTTGTCACCCGGGGGACCGGCTCGTGTCACGGTTGTTGGCGGGGGGGGTTTTGAGGGTTGGGGGTGGGGGCGCCCCGGCCGGGCTTGGGGCCGGACGGGGGGGCTGGAGGGGGGGGGGGGGGTTGGGGACGGTGTGGGGGGCCCCTTGTTTTCCCCGTGGAGGGGAAACCCCCGGGGCCCGGGGGAGGGTTTGGTTCCCCGTGGGCCCCCCCTGGGGCCGGGGCTTTTTCGGTACCCGAGCCCACGGGGGGTTGGACCCCCGGCTGCTGGGCCGCCTGGTGGGGCGGCTGGTTGGCGGGTGAATGGATATTCCCCCGTGTAGCCGCACTGGGTTCGGGTCGGGCTTGGTTGCGGCCCTCGGGGGGGGGGGGTGGGTGGGGGGGGAGGGCCGTCCGGTCTCTCTTGAGGTGGTCGTGGGGGATCCATCCCCCGTGCGGGTCCGGGGGGGCAGGGTGTGGCCCTTCCCCCCTTGTTTCCAGCCCACCCTTTTTATACGGGGCCGGCTTTTCCCTCACACCGCCGGGGGTGGTTTGCCAAAACCCCGTTCTCGTTGCCTTTTTTGGCCCAGACCCGGGCCCCCGACCTGGGGCCTCTTTCTGCCCCACGGGGCCCCCGCCACGCTTTTTCTCTCCGCCCCCTGTTGGGCGAGGTTTTCGCTGCCGGCCCGGAAGGAGGGCCTGACCAACGGTGTTTGCCCCCCGTTCCTTTGTGGGGGGGGCCCGGGGGCCCAGGCCGGCCAGCTTCGCCTCTCCCGGTCTGGGCGTCGCTGGGTGGTTCACGGTTTGTTTGTGTTTTCGGGCTCGTTCGCCTTGGGGGAGGGGGAAAACCGGGCCGTGTTCCGCCTCTTTCCCCCCACCGCGGATGGCGGTGGCGGGGTTGGCCCCCGCTCGGTTGGGGGGTCCGCCGTTGGAGGGTTTTTCTCAAGCCCTGGGGTCGCCGTGTGTTCGTGTTGGAGTCGTCCCCCGGCCCCGCGCCCTGGGGGGGCGGCCCGTTCCCCGGGTCGGGGGGCTGCGGGGGGCGGGGTGGAAGGGGGTTTGTAGGGTTGTTTTGGGGGGGAGGGTCCTCCCGGAGGCCCCGAGGCCCCACCCGACAGCCCCTGGGGGGACCCCACCCCCGTGTGACTCGGTCTGAAGTGAAGGGGCGTTCGGGCGGCCGGCAGCGGTTGTTCCCTTGGCACCCGCGGGGGGGGCGGGGGGCCCCGTGGCCCCTCCGTTGGGGTAGTTGTTGGTGGGGAGGGGGGAAAAGGTGGCGCGTGGTGCCCCATTGTCGTCGGCGCTTTCCCTTGCCCACCCCCACACGCTTGGTTTCTTCGGGCCGGGCCCGTTGCGTGGGTACCGCGGGCCCGCACGGGGGGGGCCGGGCGCGGAGTTCGGGTTTGGTTTTGGTCCGGGTCGGGCGGGGGGGGGGGGAACGGGTACTCGGGCCCCGGGCCCCCGTGGGGGCAGCTCCCCCAGTTTTCTCGTTTCCGGCGGCCGGCCCGTGACTTCCGCCGGTGGTGCGGGGTTCCCTTGCCGGTGGGTCCGGCGGGGGGGCTGTGGGATCGGCCGGTGGGGCATTTCCTCCCACACCTTTCCCCCGGTCCCCCGGCCCCCCCCGTGGGGGCCCGGGCCCCTTCGCGACAGGCCCGTCGGGGGTGGGTTGGGGCCCCGCTTACCCCACTTCACCGCGGGGGGGGGGGGGGGTGAGGTGTGGTGGCGGCCGTGCGCCCCCCTCCCCACCCGGCTCCCACGGCATCTCGTTTGAAAACGCCCTCGGGCCTTCGCCCCCCGCCCCCGGGGGTTCCGTTAGGGCGGTGCGGGGCGGTTTGTGTTGTACCCCACGGGGGGCCGTTCTGATTCTTCCGCTTTTGGGCCGGGTGCCGGGTGGGGGAGGGTTGGGGGCGGGTTTTTCGCTCCCGCTCGGTTGTTTGGGGGGGGGTGGTTTCTTCCGGGATCCCCCCTCCGGGCCCTGGCCCCTACCCCCCTTTCCATTCCCTCAGGCCGGAGGGTCCCCGCGGCCGTCCCCCGGCCGATGTTTCCTTCACCGCTGTTTCCGACAACCGGGGCCTCTTGGTCTGTGCTCCCCCGGTGCCGTCCTTCGCGCGGCTTCGGGGTTTCCGCCCCGGCCACCCGACGCTCGGGTGAAGGGGGTGGCGGAGGAGAGGGGAAGGTTGTCGTCGGGGGGCTCGCGCTCCTCGCGTTTCTTTTTCTTTTTCCTCCCTCGGCTCTTCCCCTTTCTCGGTTGGGGGCCCTCACCCCCGCCGCTTCTACCTGGGTTGGATACTGCCCAGTAGCATTATAGCTTGTCTCAAAGGGATTTAAGCCATGCATGGTCTAAAGTAAGCCACGGCGGGTCACAGTTGAACTGGCGTAATGGCTCATTTAAATACAGTTTATGGGTTTCCTTTGGGGTCCGGGCTCGCTCCTCTGCTTACTTTGGGATTATAAAAATTGTGGTAATTCTAGCGCTAATACATGGCCGGGAACGGGCGCTGGGGAACCCCCCCTCGCGGGGGAGTGGATGCGTTGCAATTTTATCAGATTCCCCAAAAAAACCAACCCGCGGGTTCCCAGGCCCTCCCCCCCCGGCCCCCGGGGGCCGGAGGGGGACCGGGGCCCGGCCGGGGCGGGCTTTGGGTGGGGACTCTAGATAACCTCGGGGGGGCCCGATCGCACGGCCACCCCACGTAGGGCGGGCGGGGGACGAACCAATTCGAACGTCTTGGGGGCCCTATCAAAAAACTTTCGGGGGATGTGGTAGTCGCCGGTGGCCTTACCACCCATTTTGGTGGGACCCCACGGTTTTGAACGGGGAATCAGGGGTTTCGAATTTCCGGAGGTGGAGGGGAAAGCCTTGAGAAACGGGCTTAACCACATTCCAAGGAAGTGGCAGCAGGCCGCCGCATAAATTACCCCTCTCCCGGGGACCCGGGAGGGTAGTTGATCGGAAAAAATATAACATTTTTTACAGGGGGGACTCTTTACGGAGGGGCCCCCTGTAAGTGGGGAATGAAGTTCCACTTTAATCCTTTAACCGGTGAGGGAATCCATTGGGAAGGGGCAATCAAGTCTGGGTGCCTGCAAAAAGGCCCGGCGGTAAATTCCAAGCTCCCAAATAGCGTATATTAAAGTTGCTTTGCCAGTTAAAAAAGGGCTCGTAGTCGGGGATTTCTGGGATGGCGGGGGGCGGGGGTGGGGCGGTTTTTCCGACCGGCGAAGGGGGCCCGGAAGGGCCACCGGGCCAGTTTCCCCCCGGGGCCCCCTTTGCCTTCGGGCGGGGGCGGCCCCCTCGGGTTGTGGGCTCTTAAGGCTTGAGTGTTCTTCCCGCGGGGGGCCCGTAAAGCGTGTTACCTTGGGGAAAAAATTTAGGAGTGTTCAAAAGGGGCAGGCCCCGGGAAGGGCCCGCCTGGATACCCGCAGCTAGGTATAATGGAAAATAGGGTGGACCGCGCGGTTTTTTTTTGTTGGTTTTCGGGAAAATGAGGCCAATGATTTAAGGGTGGGGAGTGATTTTGGAGGAGGGGGGCGGGGCCGGGGGGGGGCTTCGTTATTGCGCCGCTAGAGGTGAACATTTTCTTGGGACCGGGCGCAATGGGAGTGGTGGACGGGACCCAGAGCGGAAAAGCCATTTGCCCAAAATGAATTGTTTTTCATTAATCAGGAAACGATAAAGTTTCGGGAGGGTTCGGAAAAAGGACGGATCAGATTAACCGGTTCGTAGTTTTTCCGACCATTAAAAAAAAAACGGATTGCCGACTGGTCGATGGGCGGGGGCGGGCGGTTATTTTCCCTTGAAACCCGCCGGGGGCAGATTCCGGTGGGAAAACCAAAAGTTTCTTTTGGGTTCCCGGGGGGGGGGGGGGAGTTATGGTTGCAAAAGCTGATAAACTTAAAGGAAATTTGGAACGGAAAGGGGGGCCACCTCCAGGGGTGTTGGAAAGGGCCCTGCGGCTTAATTTGACTCAAAACCACCGGGGGAAAAAAACCCCTCACCACGTGCCCGGGGAACACGGTGACCAGGATTGAGGGGGACAGATTGAATAGCTCTTTCTCGGATTCCGGTGGGTGGGTGGGTTTTGGGCATGGCTCGTTTTTCTTTAGGTTGGTTGGGACAGCGAATTTTGTCTGGTTTGAATTCCGGATTAAAACCGAAACCGGGAGGACCTCTGGCATTGCTAAAACTAGTTTTACCCGGGGCGGACCCCCCGAGGGGGCGGGTTCGGAGTTCCCCCAACTTCTTAGGGGAGGGGACCAAAGGGGTCGTTTCAGCAACCCGAGAATTTGGAGCAATAATACAGGTCTGGTGATGCCCTTTAGGATGGTCCGGGGCTGCACACCCGGCGGCGCTACCACTTGACTGGGGCTCTCAAGCGTGTTGCCTAACCCTTACGGGCCGGGGCCCAGGCGCGGGTATAACCGGTTGGAATACCCACATTTTTTCGTGGGGGATTTGGGGGATCGGGGGGAATTTGCCCATTTATTTTTTCCCATTGAAACGAGAATTCCCAGGTAACGGGTTGGCGGGGTCATAAGCTTGCGTTTGGGATTTAAGTTCCCTGCCCCCTTTGTTTACACACCCGCACCGTCGCTTTTTACTACGATTTGATGTGGTTTATGTTGGAGGGGGCCCCTCGGGATCCCGGTGCCCCCCCGGCCGGGGGTCGGCCCTACGGGCCCTGGCGGGGAGTGGCTGGAAGGAAAGGGGGGGACGGTCGAACAAAAACCCTGGACTATATCTAGAGGGAAGTAAAAGGTTCTTAAACAAAGTTTCCCGTAGGTTTGAAAACCTGCGGGAAAGGGATCAATTAAACGAGGTCGTCCGTGCGGAGAGAGGGAGGGCGCGGCGTTGGCCCGCCCTCTTCTTCGGCCCGGAGGGGGGGGGACGCATTTATATTCCGTTGGGGCCGGGGTGAGGGCTCCCGGGGGTGAAGTTGAGTTGAGCTGTGCGGGGTGGGGACCCGGGGGGGGCCCGGTTTTGGTTTGGGCGGGTTCCGCACGCCCGCCGGGCACGCCCCGCTGACGCTGGAACCCGGCGAGAAAGGTGGGGTTCCCTCTTCTGATGGGCCCCGGGCTTTCTTCACCTTTAGGGGGCGTTTTACCCAGGCGGTGGGACCGGCCTTGCGGGCCCCCGCGGGGGAGGGGTCGGGGGAGCGAGGATCCTTTGGCCGGCCTTCCCTTCCCTTGCCGGTGCTTTTTCCCCGGAACGGGGGGGGGATGCCCGGGGGCGGGGCCCGCCTCTCCCGGTCGCGGGGCTTGGGGGCTGGGTGCGGGCGTGTGGGCCCCGCGGGGGGGTGCGTCTTCTCGGGGTGGTTTTTGCGCCGCCCGTTGCCCGGTGGTTTGTGTTGGGTGGTCCCGTCGGCGGGGGTGCGGTCGCCCCGGCGGGTTCCCTTTCGGCGGGGGAAAAGGCCCCTTCCGGGGTTTGTCGGCCCGCGAGTGGTGGGTGGTTTCCCGGCGTTCCCGTCGGGCGTTTCGCCGGCCCGCCCGCCGCCCCCGACCGCCGCCGGCCCTCCCTGGGTGGGGACGGGCCCGGGCCTGGGAAAAATGGTGTTTCCGGCCCGGTTAAGGGGCGGGGTTAGCTCCCGCGGGGGTTCCTTCCGCGTCCGGGGCCGTGGTCCGGGGGGGCCGGGCGTCGGGTTTTTCGGTTAGTGCGGGTTGAGCTTTGGCGGTCGGTGGGGGGGGGGCCCCCTCTTCCCTTCCCCCCCAGGCGGGGCCGCCGCGTGGTTCGGCCCGGCTTCCGTCCCGGTCCAAACCACTTTCAGGTACCTTAGGGCGCGTTTTCCCGGGGCGGCGGAGGTTTAAAAGGGGGGGGGGACCCTGGGGGAAGGGGGGGTGTTGCCCAGGTCCGGCCGTTGGGGTTTGTTGTCGGGGGCGGTGGGGGCCGGTTGGGGGAAGATGCGCGGGATGGGGAGGGGGCCCGGGGGGCCCCGGAGGACGCGGGGACTTCCTTCCGGGGGGACCTCCCGCTTCCCCATTCAGGGTTTCGGGGGGCCCCTAGGCGTTTTTCGGGCCGTTTCGTCCCGCCAGGCTGGGGTCGGCCAGCCGGGGGAGGGGGAGGGTTTGGTGCCCGGCGGTCCTGGGTCGGCTGGGGGCGGGGCCGGCGTGTTGTTGCCGGGGCTCTGTTGGGGGCCGGTCTGGGTGAAGGGTGGGGGGGGGGGGGGGAACCCCCCCGGGGGCCGCCCCTTGGTCGGGGGGGCCCGTCACCCGTGTTGTGCGGTCGGGCGGGCCCGCCCCCGGGGCCCCGGGCCCGGGCCGGCCCCTGCCCGGGTGGGGCTTGGGGTGGTAGGGGGGGGGGGGTGGTCTTTGCGGGGTTCGGGGGCCCGTGGGGGCGGGAAAGCCCCCCGTTGAACCAAAATACGTTTTCCTTCCGGACCACACCCGGTCAGGTGTTTTCTGTTCTGGGGTTGGGGTTTGTTTGTGCTTGGCCGGGGCCGGGGAGGGGGGGGCAGGGGCTTTCTCTTCCTCAAGTGGGCCGGTTTTTCCCCTTTCCGCCCCCCCACCACCCTGGCCCCGCTCGCCCGCGGGGGGGGTTGGGGGGGGGAAAGTTTGGGGTTGGTGGGGGGGTGGGGTGGGAAAGGGAGAGCCCGGTTTGCCCCCTGCCAAGGGGGAACGGTGGGGAAAGGGTTTCCCTTGTGGGGGGCCCCTTCCCTCAGAAATAAACTCCGTTTGAAAAACCGTGGGACTCTTTGGCCGGTGGATCACTCGGGCTTCGGTGGCCTGCGTCGATTTGGAATGAACGCAGGGCTTGCCTAGCTGCGAGGGAAATTAATGTGAATTGCCCAGGGCGGGGGGGGGGGGGGGGACACCATTGGATTCTTCGGGGGGGGGGGTACCACTTCGGAACGCCACTTGCGGCCCCCCGGGTTTTCCTCCCGGGGGCTACGCCTGTCTGAATAGCGGTGGTCGGCTTTGTGACGATTTCCAAATCGCTTCCCCTGGGCGGGGGGCCAGGCGGGGGGGGTTTTTGCTGTTTGTTCTAAGCCTTCCCCCAATCCTTAAAACCCCACCCGGGTGGCGGGTTTCGCCGGCCGGGCTGGGGGGGGGGCTTTGCCTTCGCAGGGGGGGGCCCCGGCCCCTGGGTCCTTTACGACCCCCTAATGTGCAGGGACCCCCGGCGGCACGGGGCGGTCGGCGGTTTGTGCCCCGGCCGGGCCCCGCCGGGCCGCCGCCCCGGTGTTCCGGCCCCGCCCGCTGCCGCCTTGCGAACGAGTGGAAGGGCCCAGAGGGCGGAGAGAGAGAGATAAAGCGGGGGGGGGGGGGCTGAGAGGCGCCGCCGGTTTGAAGGGTGTTCGCGCGGTGGTTTTTTTTTTTGCCGTTGTGCCGGGGGGGGGCATGGGGTGGGGGAGAAGAGGGGAGGGGATGTTCTGGGGGGCGGGGGCGCGCTTCAGGGTGGGTGACGGGCGGCGCCGACCCCGCATCCCGGTCTCCTTCCGGCCCACGTGGGCCCAAATCCACCCCACAACCGTTGCCCTCTCGGTCGAGCCGGCCCTCGGGCCGCCAGCCGCGGCCCCGGGGGGTTGTGGGCGCGGGCGTCGGGGGATCCGGTTTCCGTTTTTATCCCGTTGTTCCGGCCCGGTGGACGGGGTCGTTCCGGGGGTGGGGGCGGCCGCGGTCAGGGACGGGGGTGGCCGCCGATGCCCGCCGGCGTGGGGCCCGGGGTTTTCAACCCCGTGGGTGGTTTGTCTTTCGGACCCGTTCCGGTGCGGCCGCCCGCGTCCGGGCACCCGGCCCCGGGGTTTGGTGGGGGGCCTTCAGCGCCGAAGCGGAGGAGGGGGGCGCGTGCGCGTCCACCGGCCGGCCCCCCCGGGGGGGGGATGTGGCGTGGGCCCACGGCCGGGGGGCGAGCCGGCGGGGACCGGGCCGCGGTGTTTCGCCCCGCTCCGTTTTCAGGGCCATCGCGGGGGCAATTTTCTTTTCCCGCGGGGTCGGCGGGGCGGCTCCGCGGCCCCCTTTCCCGGGTGGCGTTGTTGTCGCGGCCTCCGGACCCCCCGGAAATAATGGGCCACGCCCCGGTCCCCGTTGCCACTCGTCCACGCCCCCCACGCCAAGGGCCCCTTCCTTCTTCGTTCGGGGGGGGACCCGCGGCGTGTTTTGGCGGGGGTCATTCCATTTCCTGGCCTTGGGTCCGGCCGCCGGCTGCCGCCGCGCCTTTTCCGGAATTTTCCTCCCCTCACTTTTCTTCCTCCTTGCATCGGGAGGCCGCCGTTGGGGGTCCGGTCGGGGCGGGGTCCCGGCGCGTGGGTTCCTTGTGGTGGGGGGGTTGTGTTCCGGTCGTCGGGGTGGGCCCGAGGGGGTTGTTGCTTTGCGGGGAGAGATCGGGGGGGGCCTCTTTTCCCCCCTCCTTCCTTCCTCAGCCGTTCCCTCACGGGGGGCAACCCCCCGGCCCCTCCCTCCTTCTTCCTCGATGCCCGGCGGGACCTTCAGTATCAGGGGGTGACGTTGGCGACGGGGACCCCGGCTGAGAATTTAAGGGGCATATTAGTTCAGGGGCGGGGAGGAAAAAGATAAACTATAACCCAGGGGGATTTACCCTCAGTCTGTAAATCGGCGATGGTGACGCTGTAAGGTGTCAATACGTGGGAACCCAATGGGAAAGGGAGCCCAGGGCGCCCGATTCCCCCGCCCCCTCGGGTGGGGGTCGCGGTAAAAAATGGTGGAGGCGTACGGAAGGAAAGACCCCCCCCACTATCCCGGCGGGCCGCTCGTTGGGGGCCGCTCCGTGGGGGGTCCCAAAAGGTCATTTCTGGATCGAGGGCCCCCAAAGGTGGGGCCCGTGGGGGGGACGGTTTGTGAGGCCGGTTAGGCGGGCCCCCGGGCGCGCACGGGCCCCGGGCCCCGGGTCTCTTCCCGGGGGAGTCGGGGGTTGCCTTGGGGGAAATTTTTGGGCATGGCCCCAATAATACGCGGGGTGGTAAAAATCCATTCTTAAGGCTTAAAATTTACCGGGGCAACGGGGAGGGGGGAACTCCGATAGGGTCAAATAACAAAAAGTTTAACGTAAAAGGGGAAAAGTTGAAAAAAGAACTTTGAAGAGAAGGGGGGAATTTTCAAGGGGAGGTGCACGTTGGGGAAAAACCCGTTAAGAAGGTAAAAACGGGTGGGGGTCCCGGCCGCCCAGTTTTTCCCCGGCACGGAGGAATTTCAACCACTCGGGCCGGGCGTTGGTTCGGGTGGGCCGTTTTTTGTTGCCGGGGCGGTTCCGGCGGGAATTCCTTTTTTTTTTCCGCCCCGGCCACCCCGTTTCCCTCCCGGGCCCCAATCCCCCCACCACCCCCGTTCAGTCTTCTCCGGGCCCACCCCGCCGCCGATTCGTCCCTCTCCTCCCCCGGAGGGGGGGGGGGGGGGCGCTCCGGGGGGGCGGGGGGCGCCGGGTCGCGGGGGGGGGGGGGCAGGGCGGGGGCGGGGGGGTCGGGGGTTGGGGTGGGGTGTCGGGCCGGGGGGGGGACCGCCCCCCGGCCGGGGGGGCGAAGGCGGGGACCCGGGGCCCCGCCCCGGGGGGCCGGGCGGGGCAATTTCCCACACGCGGGGCGGGTGGCCGGGCGCGGACCCGGCCTCCGGGCGGGTACGGGCTGGGGGAAAGGTGCACCGGGGGGCGGGGGGTAGGGTGTGATCCCCTCGGGGGGGCGGGCCGCCCCGTGCTCTCCTATCTTTCTTCTTCTCGTTCTCTCGGCGGACGGGAGGGGGTTGTTTGGGGGGGGGGGGGGGGGACCGGGGGTCCCTATAAACCCCGGAGTTGTTAACCAGTCGGCCCCCCGGGGCCCCCGCAATGGGCCCGATCGCGGGAAAATTTTACCGGGGGGGGCCGAGGGGAGGGCGAGGATGGGAAGCGGAAGTGGGGCCCGGGTCGCCCGGCCGGGCATCTTTCCCCCCCTTCCCGGGGGTGGCCGGGCCCCCCATCACCCCGGGGGGCGGGGGGTTTCCCCCGCGAAGGGGGGGTTTTTTCGCTCCCACGGCGGGGGGGGGGGCGCGGCGCACACCGGGGTCTCCGGCGGGGGGCCGGGGCTCATCAGGGGCCGGCTCGGCCCCTCCCACGGGCGGGCGGGGACCGGCTCCAACCAACACTAACCCCCGGGGCCAGCTATTCTCTTCCACTCTTCCTACTCTCCTACGCGAACCCCCCGGCGAACGGGGGGGCTCCGCGGGTGGGTGGGGGGGTGGGCGGGTTTGGGGGGGGGGTTTTTGGGTTGGTCGGGGGGGGCGGGGGGGGGGGCGGGACTGGTCCCCACAGTTTGGGGGCACGGGGGCCCCCCCGGGTACTGGGGTCGGGCGGCACCGTCGGGGGGCAACCGGGGGAGGGGGTCAATAGGGCGGCCACCGGCTTTTCAGCGCGAGGGCGGGCATACGGGGGGGGTCCGGGGGCGGCGACGATTGGTCGGGGGGGCCAACCCAAACCCGGGGACCCCGTTCTTTGAATAACCCACGGGAACCCAGGGGGGGGTACCCAAATGGGAGGTGTCTAAAAATCAACGGTGGGGGCGCGGGAGTTTCCGGGCGCTTCGCGCACGGGGGAAAGCGCCGGCCGTGGGCGCAATGAATGAAGGTTTGGGCAGGGGGGGGCCCGGGCGGGGGGCCTTCCGGCCGCCGACCGGCCCGAGGTTGGGGAATCCCCGAAGGGGGGTGGCCTTTTCTCCCCAGTTTCCCGGGGACCGGAGGTGGGGCCCGCATTCCACCTGGGCCCTGGTCATCCGCACCCCGGCCCCGTCGCCGGGGGGGAGGTGGGAGGGGCATTGAGGGCGCACGTGTTAAAGGAACCCCGAAAAAGGATTGGTTGTATCTATGGCCTGGGCCCCCCAGGGGGCGAAAAGCCTGAGGGGGGGGGAAAACTCCTGGGTGGAGGGTCCACCGTTAAGCGGGTCCTTGACGTTGCAAAAAAATCGGGTTTCGTACCGGACCCTGTGTATAGGGGGCGGGACGAAGTGGGGAACTAATATTCGAAATAAATCCATCTTTATGTAAGGGCTTTGGGTTCCCCTCCGGGAAGGTTTCCCTTTTTCAGGGATTAAAAAGCTGGTCCCGGCCCTCTTCGGCAGGGAAAGGAAACCCAAATGCAAAAAAAAATTAAAGCCCACCCACGGGCAAGGTTTTATGTTCCGGTTATACATAGCGAATTGGGGATTTAGGGGGGAGGTTTTTTTCTTGGGGGCCGAAAAACGAATTCATTAAATACCTTTTCTTCAAAACTTTTTTAAATGGGGTTACAGGAAAGGGGCCCCGGGGCTCCGCATTGGCCGTGGAAAGGGCCGGGCGTGCGATTGGCGAATGCGAGTTGCCCTAGGTGGGGGGGCCACACTTTTTGGTATAATGGGGCTGCAGAAAACTGGGCGGCTGCGGGGGATGTGGAACCCGATAACCTGGCAAGGGTTTTAAAGGGGGGCGGTCCCACGATTTATGGGCCGGACGCTCATCAGGGGGGGACCCCAGAAAAAAAACGGGTTGGGTTGGGGGTTTGATATTAGGGACCAAGGCAGGGGGGGGGTCGGGGTGGGCCATGGGAAGGTCAGGGGGAATTACGCTAAAGGAGGGTGTGTAAATACAAACCTTCACCCTGGCCGAATCAAAAAACTAGGGCCCCTGAAAAATGGATTTTTGGGCGTGCCGCTGGAATATGGAAAGCGTCGGGGGCCCCATAAACCCGGGCCGGGTGCGGCTTGGGCCAAGATTCGGGGAAAAAACCCACCGGGTGGGGGACCGGGGGGGGGGGGGGGGGCTGGGGGGAGGGTGGGGGGGAGGGGGGGCCCGGGCCGGGGGGGCGGGGGGGGGGAAAAGGCCCCCCGGCCGGGCCGGGCCTTTGGGGGGGGGAATCCACGGGGGCGGGGGGAGGGTACGGCTTTACCCGGACCGCGAACGAGGTTTTAGGTGGAGGGGGGCCCCGCTGGCGGTGAGCAGCTTGATAGGCCTTAGGGCGCGGGCGGGCGTGGGCCCGGGTTGGGAGCCGGGGCCGGGCAGGTGGCCAGAATCTTGGTTGGTAGGTAGTAGCAAATCATAACTATTTTTCAAATACGAAGGGAATTCCTTTGGGAAGGGGCCCGAAAAAGGGTTGGGGAAGAGAGGGGGTTTCCCCATGTGTAAACAGCAGTTTGGAAAAAACAATGGTGGGTTCGGGGGGTTACAGTCGGTTCCTTGGAGAGGAGGATGGGCGAGGGTGCGGCCCCGCGCAGTTTTACGGAAATAGGGGGGAACGGGCGGGAATGGGCCATACCCGTTTGGGCCCTCCAGGGGCCGATCGAAAATGGGGCAAAGGTCGGGGTTCCAGGATTCCCCCCGGAAATCCGGGGGGGGAGGTTGGGGGGCGGGAGGATGGGGCCGCCGCGGAGGTTGCGTTCCAGTTGTCGGTAAACCCGCGGGACCGCATCCCCGGGAAGGAAAGCCGGGCGGCCGGGACAATTAGCCACCGGGGGTGAGAGTTCTCTTCTTTTTTCTTTGTCTGTGAGGGCTAGGGGGGGGTCCCCGCCCTGGAAAATGGGTTTTTATTTTCGCCCCGAGAGGAGAAGAGGGGGCCCCCGTGGCCTTGGGGAAACAAGCGTTTCGTCGCGGTTTTTTTTTCCGGCGGGCGTTTTCCGGTTGGGGTATGAGGGCTCTCGGCTAGGGGCCCCCTTGAAAATCCGGGGGAGGGAAGGGAGGTGTTGTAAATTCTCGCGGGCCGGCCGGGGGGGCCCGTACCCATAATTCCGCAGCAAAGGGTTTCTCCAAGGTGAAACAAGGCCTCTGGCATGTTGGGTAACAAATGTAGGTAAGGGGATAAGGTCGGGCAAGGGGGCAAAAAACCGGGATTCCGTAAGCTCTTTCGGGATAATAAGGGGGATTGGCTTCCTAAGGGGCTTGGGTCCGGTCCGGGCCTTGGGGCGCGGGAAGCGGGGGCTGGGCGCCGACGGGGCCGCGGGGCTGGGCACCGAGGATGGCCCCGGCCCGCCCGCCCCCCCACCGGCCGCCCGGGGCAACCTCCCCCGACCGGGGGGCCCCCCCGACCCCCCCCGAGCGGCCGCCCCCCCCGCCCTCCCCCGCCCCCCGACCCCCCGCCGCGCGAGGCTCTTCCCCCCGCGACCCTCCTTTTCCGCGTTTCCCCCCCCCTCGCCTCTTTTCCCCCTCTTTCCCCTTCCCGGGGGGGGGTCGCGGGAAGGAGGGGGGGTCGGAGGGGGGGCGGGGCGGGGGCCCGCGGGGGGGGGGGCGGGGGGGGGCCCCCCGGCGGGGCCGGGGGAGGGGGCGGAGGGCCGGGGTCACTTCTCCCGCGGGGGGGCCCGGCGGGCGGGGTGCCCCCGGGTGGGGGTCCCCCCCCGGGGATACCAACCCGGGGGGGCCGGCGGCCGGGCCGGGCGGACCTCGGAATACTCTGGGACGGCGTCGGAGCCGGGGGGGGGGCCCCCTTTCCCCGTGGTGGAAAAATTTCGCCCCCAGCTGCCCCCGGCGTGGGGCCCGTCCGGGTGGCGGGGGCCGGGGCCCACCCGGGGATAAGCCCCGGCGGGGCGGACCCCCCCGGCGCGGCGCCCCCGCCCCCGCGGCCGCGGGGCGCCGCGGCCGGCGCGGGCGGTCCTCAGGGCGGGGCGGCGGGCCCCCCCCGGGGGGGGGTACTCTCTCCGGGGGGGGCCTGTTCGTCGTCGGCCCACCCCCCCCCCGAACGGGGGGAATCCCCTTGCCGCGGCGGCGGCGGCGGGCGGCGGGGGGGTTGGGGGGCTCCGTCCGTCACTCACCCCCCCCCCCCCACCGGGGGCCCCCGCCCGGGCCCCCACCCCGCTCGCTGCGCCGGGGCCCTTACCCCCCCGCCCCCTCCCCCCCCCCGTTCCCTCCCGTCCCGGCCCCGCCCGCCGGCGCGTTCCCGGCTCGGGTCGGGTCAGGCGGCGGGCCCGGGGGGGGGGGCCGCCCGGACCCACCGGGTTCCTCCCCCGCCGGGTTCCGGCCCCCCGGGGCCGCGGTTTCCGCGGCGCGGCCCCCGCCCACCCCCCCACCCCCGCCTCGGGGCCCGGCACCGGCCTAGCAGCGCCCCGGGATCTTAGAAACTGGTTTGGCGGAACCCAGGGGGGGAATCCGGGGGAGGAGGGGGACTGTTTAATTAAAAAAACAAAAAAGCATTCCGGCCGCGAAAGGGCCGCCCCGGCGGGGGAGGGGGTTGACGGCGCGGATTTGGATTGAGATTTGTGGGATTTCCTGCCCAGTGCTCTGATATGTTTCAAAGTTGAAGAAATTTCAATGAAGCGCGAGTGGTTAGTGTAAAACGGTCCGGGAGTAAAACTATGGGGGACTTCTCTTAAAAGGTGGGTTTAAGCCAAATTTGTGCCTCGTCATCTAATTAGTGTTGGACGCGCGGACAATGAATGGATGAAACGTGCAGATTCCCCCCCCCACTGTTTCCCCCTACCATAACCTATCCCAGGGGGCGAAAATAAACCCACCAGCCAAAGGGGGGATAAAAACGGGGCGGGCTTGGGAGGAAATCGCAGCGGGGGGAAAAGGAAATGAAGACCCTGTTGGGAGCTTGGGGGGGACTATAGCGTCCTGTGGCTTCGGTCTGGGATTTTGGAGAAGGGGACCCATGGAGGGAGCGTGTTGTAGAATAAGTGGGGGGAAAGGCCCCCCCCGGTCAACCCCCCCCCCTCTCCCGTTTCACCCCGCGAGGGGGGGGTTGCGGGGGCGGGGTTTCCGCCGGCCTTTGGCGGGGCCGGCCCGGCCGGTGGGAAAATTTTACCACCCTACTCCCCATTTTCTTATCCGTTTTTTTTTCAACTTGGAACCCGGTTGAGCGGGGGGGGGGCGGAAGCCCGGGAAGGAGGGGGGCTTCTCGCTTCTGGCCGCACCAAGGCGGGGCCCGGGCCGGGCGCCGCCCGGGCCGGGCGCGGCCCCGGCGGGACCCCCGCTTCCCACGGGGGGGGGGACAATAGCTTTGCCAGGGTGGGGGGGGAAGTTTTTGGACCTGGGGCGGGTTACAAACCCTGGGTTCAAATGGTAACCGCAGGGTGGTTTTCCTCCTAACAGGCGAGCTTCAGGGGGGAGGGACACCAGAAAAACCCTTTCCCGTGGAGCAGAAGAAGGGCAAAAAAAGCTCGTGCTTTTGATCTTGGAATTTTTCAGTACGAAAATTTACAGGGGACCCGTGGAAAAAGGCGGCACGGGGCACCCTCCCACGATCTTCCCTTCTGACCTTTTTGGGTTTTTTAAGCCCAAAAAGGGGGAGGGATTGTTCCACACCCCCAGGGAAAAAAAAGTTTTAACCACAGGGATTATAATTAAACTGGCTTGCTTGTGCGGGCGGCCAAAAGCGGCGTTTCATAGCGAACGTGGGACGTCCGCTTTTTTTTGATCCTTCGATTGTTTCGGTCGGCTCTTCCTAATCCCTATCATTGTTGTTGGGAAAGCAGGAATTTCACCCATAGCGTTGGATTGTTCACCCCACGTAAATAGGGAAACGGTGAAGCTGGGTTTTAGGTACCGTCGTTGAGGGTGGGGGAACCAGGGTTAGTTTTTACCCTACTGATGATGTGGTTGGTTGCCATTGGTTAAATAATCCTTGCTGTCAGGTACCGAGGATGTGGAAACCGGGGCAATAGGTTCAGACATTTTGGTGTATGTAGCTTGGGCTGAGGAAGCCAATGGGGGGGGGCGAAAAGCTACCCATTTTCTGTGGGATTTAAATGGGACTGAACGCCCCCTCTTAAGTCAGAATCCCCCGCCCATTGGCAGGCGGAAAACGATATTACGGCAAAGCGCCCGGAAGGAGGAGCCTCGGTTGGCCCCGTGGATAGGGGCCGGGTCCCCCCCGCCGTCACCCCCCGCCGGGGGGGGGCCGCCTCGGGCGTCCCCCTGCGCCGGTGGGGGGGGGGCGTTGTTTTACCCCCCGCCGGCGCGCCGGGGGGGGGGGACCGGGGGTTTTCCGGTTGCCGGAGAGAGCCCTTCGTCCTAGGGGGGAAAAAACGGGGTGCGGGGCGGGGCGGGAAAAGGGGGCCGCCCCCTCTCGCCCGGGGTCACAACGTTATAAACGCCCCGCACGTTCCGTGGGGAACCTTGGCGCTAAAATAAACCATTCCGTAGGGACGGAACCCCCTCTGCTTCTCCGGGTTCGGGGGGTTCCCCGTTTAGGTAAACGTAGCAAAGAGGCAGCTTCCCTCGCTGCGATCTAATTTTGAAAGGGTCAATAGCCCCCTCGACCACAAAAGGGTTTTATTTGTCCCCACTTCGGCTTCTTCCTCTCTCGTTTCCCGCCCCGCGGGGGCGGGGCGCCGCCCGCGGGGCGGGGGGGCCCCGGTTTTTTGCCTCCGTGCCCTTTCCCCCGGTCCTTCCCTCTCCTTTTCCTTTTCCCCCCCCACCCCCCTTCCGGGGGCGCGGGGAGGGTGGGGGGGCGGGGGGGTGGGGGCGTTGCCCCTGGGTCACCCCCCCGCGCCCGCGGTGGGGGGGCGCCCAACCGGGAGGGGGGTGTTTTTCGGGGCGGGGGTTCTCGCGCGCGCACCACACCATCCCCCCCGTCGGGGAAGGCGGGCGCCCCCGGGCCCGGTTCCCCCTCCGCTTTTATTTAGGGTGAATTCGGTATTCGGGGCCCGGCCTTCCCCTCCCGCGTTGGGGAAGGGGGGGGGGGGGGGTGGGGGAAGGAGCGGTGGCCCGGCTTCTCCGGGGCGGGGCCCGGGCGCCTTTGGGCCCCTCTTTTTCTCCTCCCCCACGCGCCCCGGGCGGGCCACGCCGCGGGCGGCCGTGGGGGGTTGGGGGTGGAAGGGGCAAGGCCGCGGGGTCGGGGGAGCCGGGGGTTTGGGCCTTCTCCTTCCTCTCCTCTTCCCTCTATGGGGGCTTCTCGGGGGGAAGGTAAGACCCAGGAGATGTTCACCCGCTTTCCTCGTGGGTGGGGATGGGGGGGGGGCAAAAAGCCCACCGTTCGGGTCCATCCCCGCCCCCCCCCCCCCCCGCCATTTCCCCCATGAAGGGGCCAGGTCGAATCCAGTTTGTCCCAAAAAAAAAACTCTTTTTTTTTTTTTTTTTTTTTTTTTTTTTTTTTTTTTTTTTTTTTTTTTTTTTTTTTTTTTTTTTTTTTACGGATGGGTCGACCCAGTTTGTTCCCGGGATCTCGATCTGGAAAAATAGCGCTTTGCAAAAGGGTTTGACCAGTTGTCTATCCTTTTTTTTTTTTTTTTTTAAATGTATGTATAAACGGGAGGGATTTTCGGGGGGGAAACCCCGTTGTTCCCCCCCCCGGATCCCCGCCCCCCCGCCCCACACCGCTTTCAAACTAACTTCGGCCTGGGCGGGTCAGGCCCTACCGAGCTAAAAATAAAATAAAAAAATAATTAAATTTAATAAATAAATAAATAAAAAATAAAAATAGATTTAGATAGATATAAGATAAAATTAATTTACTTTTATATTTTTTATTTCCTTATTTCTTTTTTTTTAAGCGGCAGGAGGTTCGGGGGAGGATCCCCCCCGATATAACCACTTGGTCACCCCAGGATCTGGAAAAAATCGCGCTCTATTGAGTTTTGTGACTTTTTTTGTACCCAACCTGCTATTCGCTAATAGCCAGCCCCCTACCCCCCCGACCCCACCAATCCAAACCGGAACACCTCGGCAAGGATGAGTTGTAAAACTTTTTATTTATTTTTATTATTATTTATTTATTTATTATTACCTATTTTTACAAAAAGGGTTGACCAGATTATTAATCTGCCTTTCCTCCAAAAGAAATTTTTTTATTTTTTTATTTTTTTTAAATTTAACGGGGGAGGTCCGACCCAGTTGGATCCCGAAATCTGATATCTACCGCTTACGGGAAGGGGGATGGGGGACCGTTTGTGTCTCACTTTTTCGTTTTCTGCATTTACCCCACCGTTCTTCTCCCCCCCCCCCCCCACCGCGCGCCACCCGCAAAAACACTCGGGACTCTCGGCAGTTTGGTAAAATTAATAATTAATATTTTAAATTTTTTTAATTTGATTTATTTAATTATTAATTTTTATTAATTAATAAATTTAAATTGGCTTTTTTTAATTTTTTATTTGGCTTTTTTAAAAAAACGGTGGGTCCCGACCACTTTTTATATCATCATTATTATTTATTAATTACTTTTTTTATTTCTTATTTTTTTAATTTCCCTTATTTTTTTTTTTTTTTTTTTTAACGGAGGGTCGACCAGTTGGTTCCAGGAACTGTAGTAATCGATTCCCGCTTGGGGGACAAGTTGGAACCATTTTTTGGTCCAACCCTCCACCTCGCTGACCCCCACCACCCCCCACCCCCCACCTCCCCACCCCACAACCCCCCCGGCGGGGGCGGCGCCCACAAATAGGGGGTCCTGTATGGCCAAAGGTGTTTGTCGTGTGGGAACCCCCCACACCACTTGTTCCCCCAAACCCCTCCGTTTCTTCTTCGGGGATTTGGGAAAGGGTCCAGGGGTGTTCAGATGAACCCAGGTTTATTCTTGGTTTTCCCGGGGGTCTGGGGAAATCGGGTACGCGGCCCATCGGTTCGTTGGAGGTGTGTTGGCGTCTTTGTTGTTTGAGTGTTTGTTTGTTTTGTGGTGGTTGTGTGTTTTTGTGTGTAATCAATAACCCAATTTGCCCGGCGTGGAGTGAGTCCCTTGGATGAGGGCAAATAAGACCTTCCTTCTTAACCGGAGGGTGGGGCTGTTATTCCCACATTGATTTGCTTGGGAACGTTTTCTCGGCACCCGTGTTTTGTTTTCTTTTTTGGCCTTTGTTTTCCTTTTGTTTTGTTTTGTTTTTGCACTTTGCTTTATCATTTTGGGGAACCCTGGGGATTTCACAGAAAACTTTTAGCGGGCGGGCACTCGGTTTTGTCCCAATAAAGGGGGATCACCACCCAACACCATTCCTGGGGCCCTCACTTTTTGATGGAATTTTTTTATTTCTAGGGAGAAGAGGGGGGTCCTTCACACCGAGTGGTCCCTTAGGGCGTAATCCCTTGTTGTTCATGAAAGGGCTGGTATTTGTTGGGATCTCCACACCTATGTCTTCATGCCTGCTGCGTGTTTCCCTCCCTTGAAGCCACTGGGGGATGGGGACCCAAATTAACGGTTGTGGTCTCCACCCCATGGGGGGCCCGGGGTGGGGGTTCCCCCCACACCCCCACCCCACACCCCCGACTTTGGTGGAGTATTGTTGGTAGGGGGGGGGGGGACTGGGCATGTTTTTTTCTCCTTTCTTCTTTTCTCAAATTTCCGGTTTCACCATTCTTCCTCCCGCCCCCCGGCACGGGGTTTCCCCCAAACCTAATATTTTTTCATTTCTTTTTTCATTGGGATTTCTTTTTTTGAGGTTAATAAAGGTGGACAGGTTGGTCTTTCAGAGGGGGAATAAAAGGGGAAAAAAGGTTTTTCAATGCTTCTGGGCTGGCAAATATGTTAAAAAAAGGCTGTGGATTTTTTCCCCGAACAATCCAGCAGGGGTACCAGGGCGAGGCTTTGATAGATGGGGATTCCATCTTTGTTTCTCATGGATTTTCTGCGGGGGGCATTGACTTTTTTTATTCTAATTGTTCACCACATTTCGGGGGAAAGAAAGGGGAGTTCATGTCTGGAGGGGGAAAACTGTGTAACTGGTAATACTGTAACTTATCTTCCCCAAACCTCGGTTATGATCCTTTTCCATTTTCCTTGGGGGGTGGGTTTTGCGTGTGTAAAAACTTCGAGGGGACTGGACATGGGATGACTCTTGTTTTCCGGATGAAATTTAAGGGAGGGAGCAGGGTAAGGGAGGGGGGGACAAGCAAGGGGGACCACCATTTTATTTAATCTATCTTATCTTCTTACTCTATCTATCTAGCTTTCATATTCCTTAAAATTTTCTATCTATCTTATACTATCTGTTTTTATTTTATTTGATTTCGGATTTCTTTATCGTTCAAGTCAGGTCAGTCAGGTCAGTCAGTTCAAGTGCAGGTTCAGGTTCAGTCAGTCAGTGATAATTTAAAATGGCATTTGCCTTGCACCGCTGAGGCGCCGGGGGGCTGTTGGAAAATCTAGGGGGGTTTTCCTTCATTCATGGGAACTTACATTTGGGAGAAAGCTTTTACGTAAGTGTATTTTTGGGAGTCGGGGGGGGGCAGGTTTGGTACCATTTCGTATTCATAGGAGGATTTAGATGGCATAGGCATCTATCAAACCCATAAACCACTAGATCATCAAATTTCCCAAAATCCTTCAGTTTCTGGCAATATTTGGGGGGGGGAAAGGGTGGGAGAAGGGAGGGGAGGTTCCTCTTTCCCTTTTGCTTTCTTGCTTTCCTTCTTTAAAA
>CM046660.1:187018833-187054470 GCA_025594165.1 Tamias sibiricus | reverse complement strand
AAGGATGGTACATTAATATTAAAAGTCACAGGACATCTATTTCATTGGTCTTAGAGGCTATAACATATCATATTAGTTTTAAACACTACAGGGCAGCTATTAGTTTCTGATGCTATTGATGAATATCACATTAGTATTCAGGGCCACATCACAGCTTCTACATTACTTTTAGATACTATAGATATCATATTTGTGTTAAGGGCCACAGGGCCGCTATTGTACCAGTTTTAAAAACATTTAGTATGGATATTACACTCACATTGTAGGTCACAGTACAGCTATTAAATTAGCTTATAATGCCAAAGCACAAATATCATATTAGTATTGAAGTCCATAGAACAGTTATGACATTAGTTTCAAATTCTATAATATGGATATTATATTAAAACTAAAGACTAAAGGGCAGATAAAATATTGGTATAAGATTCTGCAGTATACACGTTATATTAGTATTAAGGACCAAATTTTACCTATTATATTACTTAAGATGTTATTTTACTAATCCCTAGAAACAGAAATAAAAAGTCTTTCTGAGCGCGCTTATGTGCTCTCGAGGGTAACTCACAGATACGTTGGGAACTGCCCGTATTTGAACATGAAAATGGACAGAGGGGCACACCAGCCAGTAGATTTCAAAACAATAAAAAATCTCAAAGAGGCAGTAATGACTTATGGACCCCAAGCTCCTTTCACGTTGAGTATACTGGAGTCCCTTAACACCTCTAGCTTAACCCCCGCAGACTGGAAATGTCTATGCAAAGCAACATTAAGTGGGGGACAATACTTGGTTTGGCGATCGCAATTTCAAGAACTTTGTATAGAAACAGCTAAAAGAAATGCAGATGCGGGGTTTGGAGACCATAATATAGAAATGCTCACAGGAGAAGGGCAATTTGCAGACGTACAGGATCAAAAATATTATACCCCAGGAGTATATGCTCTGATAAACGCAGCTGCCTTAAAGGCATGGAAAACTGTACAAGGACCTGGGGATCTACAAGGTAGCTTGTCCAAAGTAATTCAAGGACCTAATGAACCATATGCTGAATTTGCTGATCAACTTTTGAGAACTGCAGGTAGAGTTTTTGGAGACATTGATCAAGTTATGCCATTAGTTGTCCAATTAGCATACGAAAATGCTAATAAGTATTGCCAGGAAGCCATCAGGCCATGGAAAAATAAAAAGGATCTTTCCATATATATACAATTACGTAAAGATATAAATGATGCCTTTGTCACAGGGAATATGATTGCAGCAGCTGTGAGAGATGCTGCCCCTCAAAATTTTGCAAGAGCTCAACATAGACATTATAATCAATCAGGATATTCTAGGCAAAATTATCATAATCAATCAGGCTATTCTAGGCAAAATCCTAAAAGAGAAATAAGACCAAATTCATACCGTGCTCCAGGTTGCTGCCCCAGGTGTAAGAAAGGAAATCATTGGGCCAATAAATGCTATTCAAAATTTGACATCCATGGAAATCCTTTGTTCAGGAATTCAAAAAACGGGGCACGGGGCCCAATGCCCCGGGGCCCACAAATGTACGAGGCATTGGAGGAGGAGTATCCTCAAGCATCCACTCAGATGCTTCCCCGACACAATCCTTACTACCCATCCACTCCCTCGCCAGAGGAACAGGAGGAAATGCAGGATTAGACCTCTGTTCCACCGCCCGAATAGTGTTAACACCTGAAATGGGGGTTCAACTGATTCCCACAGGAGTCAGGGGACCTCTTCCCTCAGGGACTGTAGGACTTATTATCGGGCGAAGTCCAGAGAGCTTATTAGGTTTGCAAGTGACCCCAGGCGTAATAAACTCAGACTATAAAGGGGAAATAAAAATAATGCTTAGCTCACCCCAAAGTATAAGTTCTATTAATCAGGGAGATAGAATTGCTCAGCTGCTCCTCCTTCCAAATTTACACAATTCATTTAAAATGAATATGCCTCTAAATAGGAACAATAGAGGATTTTGTTCCACTGATTCGAAACCCATGGTTTGCTGGGTTCGGGACTGTACAAGGAGGCCTATGTGTAAAATAAGAATCCAAGGAATAGAAATGGAGGGTCTTATAGATACTGGAGCTGATTCTTCCATCATTAATTTACGTCAATGGCCCAAACACTGGCCTCTGCATAAAGCTTCAACCAGTTTAAGAGGCTTGGGATATAATAACCTCCCAGAAAAAAGTGCGGTAATTTTAAAATGGGAGGATGATGAAGGACATAAAGGCACGTTTCAGCCTTATGTTTTACCTAATCTACCGGTTACTTTATGGGGAAGAGATATTTTACAACAAATGGGAGTACACCTTGCAACCAAACCTGCAGGTGTTAAATGTAAAAATCTACAGAGTAATCTTAACCCTATAAGAAATCATCAAAAAGTACAGGGTAAGCTTAACCCTAAAAGAAATCATTATCATATAGGAAAAAGACATTTTTCTTCGGGGCCACTGAGAAAATAATTTTGAAACTACCATGGCTTTCTGATAAGCCAATGTGGGTCCCTCAGTGTCCCCTATCTAAAGAGAAATTACAAGCGGCCCACCTACTAGTTCAGGAACAATTAGAAGCAGGACATATAGAACCTTCCACCTCTCCCTGGAATTCCCCCGTATTTGTGATCAAGAAAAAATCAGGAAAATGGCGATTATTACATGATCTTAGACAAATTAATAAAACCATGCAAGTCATGGGCCCCTACTCAACCTGGACTTCCGAATCCTATAGCTATTCCAAAAAATTTCCATGTTATTAGTCTTGATATAAAGGATTGCTTCTTTTCTATTCCCCTACATCCTCTGGATGCCCCCAGGTTTGCCTTTTCAGTTCCTTCTATTAACAATAATGGCCCTGATCAGAGATATCAATGGAAGGTTTTGCCACAGGGAATGGCTAATAGCCCCACCATATGCCAAATATATGTGGACAAGGCCATCCAACCCATTAAAAAATAAATATCCAAACCTCATGTATCTACATTACATGGATGATATTTTATTGGCCCACCCTAATCAAAAAATCTTATTTAATATATTCAGTGACGTGGTAGAAAATTTTAAAAAAAATATGGATTATATATAGCAGAAGAAAATGTTCAAACCAGATCTCCCATATTATATTTAGGATTTAAAATCATGGATACTTTTGTTAGACACCCCAAAATTTTAATAAATAAAGAACATTTAACCACCCTCAATGGTTTCCAAAAACTACTGGGAGACATTAATTGGCTTCACCCTACACTAAACCTCACTACTGGCCAATTAAAACCTTTATTTGATATCCTTCGAGGGGACCCTGATCCATCCTCACCGCGAACATTGACTCCTGATGCTAGGAAAGCTTTAAAGGTAGTAGAAAAAGCCATCGAAGGAGCTCATTGTGACAGATTTGATTTAACTCAACCGCTGATATTGATTATTATTTCTTCACAATATACACCCACAGGAGTATTTTGGCAACAAGGGCCTTTATTATGGATACATTTGCCTGTCTCTCCTAAAAGCATAATTGAGTCTTATAGCTCCATGGTGGCTAAACTTATTCTTCAAGGACTTAAAACTTCTACTAAAATATTTGGCATTCACCCTGCTACTATTATTACTCCCTATTCATCGTCACAGATTGAATATTTATGCTTCAACGATAATGACTGGGCTATAGCTAGATGCTCTACCTCTGCAAATTTTGATAATCACCTTCCTAAGTCTCCTATATTATCTTTTTGTATTAATCATCCTATTATATTTCCACAGGTAATAAAAAATCAACCTATTCCTAAGGCATTTAATGTATTTACAGATGGGTCCTCAAATGGTACTGCTTCAGTAGTCACTACAAGAGCAAATATGACTTACATAACTGCACACAAATCAGCTCAACTAGTGGAATTGGAAGCTGTGGTAAGAGCTCTGGAAAATTTTAGAGACCAGCCCATAAACATTTTTTCAGATAGCCACTATATTGTACAAGCCGTCCCAAAATTAGAGTTAGCAGGACCAATAGCACCTCATACTCCAGCTTTTAAATTGTTTTATCAAATACAAAAACTTTTGTGGGCAAGAAAAGAACCTCTATTCATAGGCCATATTAGAGCACATACTAATTTGCCTGGCCCCCTCCATGAAAGTAATCAAAAGGCTGATGAACTTACAAAAACAATATTTATACTTTCAGCGCTACAACAAGCTACTTTATTTCATTCCCAGTTTCACGTCAACAGCACCACCTTGCAACGTAGGTTTAAAATCACAAAGGAGCAAGCCAGAACAATTGTAAAAGATTGTAAATCTTGTATGACACATTTGCCCAATCCTCATTTTGGTGTTAACCCTAGAGGATTAATGCCCAATCATTTGTGGCAGATGAATGTTACTCATGAGCCAAGCTTTGGAAAATTGCGATTTATTCATGTAACCATAGATACATGCTCAGGCATGATTTTTGCTTCCTTACATTTTGGAGAAAAAGTTAAAGATGTCACATCTCATTGTTTACAAGCTTTTGCTGCATTGGGCATCCCCAAAATGCTTAAAACAGATAATGGCCCCGCATATACGTCCTCATCTTTCAAACAGTTTTGCGCAAAATTCAACATATCCCATAAAACAGGCATCCCATACAATCCTCAGGGTCAGGGCATTATTGAAAGAGCAAACCGCACACTAAAAGTTATGTTGTTAAAACAGAAAGAAGGAAACTGGAAAAATCCTAAGGACAGATTGGCAGTTGCCCTGTTTACCTTAAATTTTTTAACTTTAGACTCTGATGGTTATTCTGCTGGAGACAGACATTGGAACCCACATCAACAACATAAACCTTTGGTTTACTGGAAGGATGTTCTTTCAGGTACATGGAAAGGTCCAGATCCAGTGTTAATTTGGGGGAGAGGATCTGTTTGTGTTTTTCCAAAGCATGAATCCTCTCCAATATGGATACCATCTAGATTAATAAAGCAAGTACCAAATCAAAAGGATCAAGATGAAGTTGTTGAGGAATCAAGATTAATAAAAAAGGTACAAAATCAAGAGGACCATGATGAAGATATGGAATGAGATTCCCTTAAAAGAGTCCTTCAAAATACGTCACAACTTAAGTGTCATTCCTCCCGGCTGGGATGAAGAGATCTCTCTTTAGTGTGCACACAATTGTATTTTTTTTTCTTTTTATATATGTGTTTATGTCTGTGTATTTGTCTAAATTTCATGTTAATGTGACGTCACAAATATATGTTTGTATGTGCGTCTGTCTGTCCAGTCTGACATCAAAAATAACAAAGCGCTTGTGAATATTATATATATATATATATATATATATATATATATATATATATATATATATGGATCCAAATAACTCTAATTCATTTAAGTTTAAGAGTATTCTAATTGGGTAAATAATTTAATAAGTGAAGGTACCTTCAATTTTGTTTTATAGGTGTCCCAGGGATTTCTCTTAAGCGAAAAACATGACTAGGGCTGTATAACCTGATATTTTGGTGTTTTGACATAAGGTTGCTTATTTGTTATTAACTTCATTTGTTTAATAAATGATTAAATTTCAATCATTTCAACAGGTAAAGGACTGCTGTGTATGCAGAAACTCGAGAGTTCCAGCTAACAAATTATTTCTCCAAAGTGCTTTTAGTTTTTCTTTAATCTATCTTTAATACAGTAAATACCCTCAGTCTTTATTTGTTTTGTTCTAAATATGATGTTTTGCCAGCTTATGTTTGTGGGAGCTTAGGCTGCAATGTGTGTGAGCAGAAATCAACTTTAATTTTCTAATCTAATAATTCTATTTTTTAGTTTGACAACTCGCCTCTTGACTCAGTGCTGGAATAGCACTGCCTTTCCTTTAATAATTGATGCTTGAGTCTCTAGGGAGCGGGCCCTGAAGATTTGCCGGTGGCATTGTCTAGACATAAAAAAAGACGGCTGCTGCTACAGATGCAGGGATCGCGGTCGCTGCAAGCATCCCTGCTGCTCAAATGTCAAACAACCTCACCAGCAGTGTGGCCTCTGCTCTGCATGCATGGGGCCTCCTAGATCTACGTGTTATAACAAGTGGACATTTTGATCTTTCATTGTTTGGGACTTCATGGGACAGTACCTTGGGGGTATTTGTTTAGACAACTCAGTGTGTTACTTGATAGAACTTAGGGCAGCTGATTTGTTTAAAGAATTTGATATGCTATGCAATTTGGCTCGTCACCAAAAGGCTTGTTGCCTTAAAGCCGCAGCATCTCCCCACAATTGGACGGCTGTTAGTCATCTTACACAGTCGATCCTAAAGGGCTCCATTGGATGGCTGGTTAGCCAATGACGGGTAAGATCCCCAGAGGGGGACAACCTAAGACAGGCACAGTCGCACGGGATAGTCTCATGTGGCCGACATATCAACCTAAGACAGGAGTCAAGGGCACAGCCTTGATTATCCGATGACGGGTAAGAATGTTGGTTGCACATAGACGTCCTAGAGCATCCCCTCTTTTAAAACAAAAGGGGGAAATGCAGGAGCCCTGTTTGGGGAGATAGCTAAGATTGCGGTTGCCTATTGGGCCATAGACATTTTTGGGCATTTCCGCCTTCCGTAGTCTCACGGGACTTGGTCTGGGATCTCGCGGGACTTGGTCGAGGATCTCGAGAGATATGAACGGTGACTCAGCAGATCGAACTAGTGCCATTGCTGCTCGGGCGCATGGGAAGAGACCAGAGAGAGAAAAGACAGGGTCATCGCTATTGTATAGATATATTGTAGTTTCTTGTAAGATTAAAGAATATTTTCGTCTCCATCCTGTCTCCGGACTCCTTCCCGTGGCGCTGCCGTTCCAGGCTGCAATCCCTTTCCGGCGACTACAACTAATATTATATTAACTCAAATGCCACAGAACAGCTCTTCTGTTTTAGATACTATAATATAGATATTGCATTATTATTAAAGACCACAGGAGAGCTACTTTGTTATATTTAGTTGGATATTATTAGATAAAAGGCACTAGTTGGGCTTGGGATGTGGATCAGTGGTAGAGCACTCATCTAAAAAGTGTGAAGCCCTGGGTTCGATCCTCAGCACCACATAAAAATAAATAAATTAAATAAAATAGATATTATTAAAAAGTATTTTTTAAAAGGTACTAGTCACATTTTAATAATTCTATTATTTTTAAATGCTATAGTAACGGTATCATACTAGTATTCAATGTCACAGGGCAGCTATTATATTAGTTTTACACTACATAGTATGGAAATTATATTAGTATATAAGGTCATAGGGCAGAAATTTTATTAGTTTTAGAAGCTATAATATGGATAATATATATTAACTATCATCACCACAGAGAAGCTATTATATTAGTACTGAATAGTGAAGCATGGATGTTATATTAATATTAAAGAACACAGTGTAACTATTGTATTAGTGGTACACTATATAGAAAAGAGACCATTGTAGTATTAAAGGCCATAGGGCAGCACTTGTGTTAGTTTTAGAATGTACAATAGGATAATATATTAATTATAATCACCACAGCTGTTATGGTTTGGATGTGATGTCTATCTCAAAATTTCACGTGTGGGACAATTCAAGAAGGTTCAGAGAAAAAAAAATTATTGGATTATAACAGCCTTAACCCAATCAGTAAATTAATCACCTGATGGGATTAATTGAGTGATAACTGGACACAGGTGGGTGGGGTGTGACTGGAGGAGGCAGGGCATTGGGGTAAGCCTGTGGGATATATATTTGTCACTGGCAAGTGGAGATCTATGTATCTATGTATCTATGTATCTATCTATCTATCTATTATAAACAAGGGTTGAAGAAGACATCAAGGAGGAGATTAAAAAATTCCTAGAGGTAAATGAGAACACAGACACATCATATAGAAATCTCTGGGACACTATGAAGGCATTAGTAAGAGGAAAATTCATTGCACCGAATTCCTTAATTAAAAGAAAAAAAAACAACAAATAAATGACTTAACATCACACCTCAAAGCACTAGAAAAAGAGGAACAGATCAACAGTAAGAGCAGTAGAAGACAGGAAATTATTAAAATCAGAGCTGGAATTGAGACTAAAGAAACAATTCAAAGAAATGACAAAACCAAAAGTTGGTTCTTTCAAAAAATAAATAAAATTGACAGACCCCTAGCAATGCTAATGAAAAGAAGAAGAGAAAAAACTCAAATTACTAACATCCATGATGAAAAAGAAAATATCACAACAAACACCTCAGCTATACAGGAGATAATTAGAAATTACTTCAAAAACTTGTACTCTAATAAAGTAGAAAATACTGAAAGCATTGACAGATTTCTAGAGTCATAGTAATTGCCCAAACTGCAACAGGAAGCTATACACAATTTAAATAAATCAATTTCAAGTGAAGAAATAGAAGACGCTATCAAAAAACTACCAACAAGAAAAAGTCCAGGTCCTGATGGTTTTAGAGCCGAGTTCTACAAGACCTTCAAAGAATAACTAATACCGATGCCCTTCAAATTATTTCAAGAAATAGAAAAAGAGGGAGCTCTTCCAGACACTTTCTATGAGGCCAATATCACATTAATTCCAAATTCATGTCTTCTATCACCATTAATGAAAAAACCACAGCTCACCTTATATGTTTATATGGATGACATCATCCTGGGAGCTGCTGATGTCCAACAACTAAACTCTGCTTACTTAACCCTTCGAGAGCTCTTTAAAAAAGGAAGATTGCACATATCCAATGATAAAATACAGACTATTCCTCCCTTTAAAATATTGGGGACAAAACTTAGCCTAGACTCGGTTTGTCCTCTCAAACCCCAGCTTGTCATTCAAAAATCTTATTCCTTGACAGAGTTACAAAAGCTATTAGGAGAGCTAAACTAGTTAAGACCTTGGCTTCATATCTCTACTGAAGATTTATTACCTCTCTTTGAGTTGCTACAGGGACAATCCCCCCATGATATAATTATACTAGAAGAAAGTCATCTGTCAATATTACAAAAAGTCCAAGATGCCCTCAATTCAGTCCAATTGGCTCAATACCAACCAAAACAACCTCTATATCTGTGGGTTTTCTCAGGTGCTAAGCTCCTGACAGCTGTACTAACCCAGATGGGAAATCCATTAAAATAGATACATTTCTCGGTGGGAAGAGCACCTCGAGTTTATTCCCAATTAGATCAATTAACAGATCTTATAATAAAAAGGGAGAGATACCTCATTGAGACATTATGGAAAAGACCCAGATATTTTAACAATTCCTTACCGTTTGTCAGACTTTGAATAGATACAGAAAAACAACCCTAGAGTCTCCTATGCTTTAAAAAGATTCCTAAGAAAAGTTGACTGTCATTACGGGTCAACCAAATGGACCTCTTCTTTCCCCAAACTAGAGTGGACTCCCCCCATCTTGTTCTCCAGCAAGCCACTCCCCAAGGCAGTAAATGTCTTCACAGATAGAGGAAAAGAAGGGTCAGCAGTTGTAATATTTCACCCATCCTCAGGCCAAAGGACACAATACTTTGAAGCAGTTACTAGTTCTGCTCAATTTAAAGAATTATATGCTGTTACATTAGCCTTGACCCATGTCCAAGAGCCTATGAATCTTTTCTCAGATAGTCTATATGTAATTAACCTATTACCTACTCTAAATGCCTCATATATAAAAATAGATAATAATCCTATCACCCCTCTAATGATCCAGGTTCGATCCCTGCTAAAGGGGTGTAATGAACCTGTGTTTCTCCAACATCTTAGGGGACATTAAGGCTTATCTAGGCCCCTATCTGAGGGAAATCAGGCCACTGACCGTTTGGCCACCACAGGTGTATTAACAGTTACAGTCCCATATCAACAAGACCTTCAATTAGCCCAAGGTCTTCACGACCTTACTCATTTAAATTAGAGAGGTCTACATAATAGATTTCCTTTAGTTCCTATAAAAGATTTAAAAAAGATTATAAAAACATGTAAATCCTCTTTGCCCTTCTTACAGGTCCCACCTCTCCAGTCCCCTGGGATAAATCCCAGAGGCCTACAGCCCAACGCTATCTGGCAGACTGATGTAACCCATTATATGCCATTTAAAAAATTAAAATATATATTTATGTCCATAGATACTTATTCACATGCTTGTTGGGCCATGACACATTCTGGAGAAAGGGCTAAACATGCTGAAAGTCACTTTTTACAATGCTTTGCTATTCTTAGATTGCCAAAACAGGTTAAAACCAATAATGGACCCTGTTTTGTGAGCAAATCGTTACAAAAGTTCTTCCAAACTTGGCATATTAAACATATCACAGGGATCCCATATAACCCAAAAGGACAAGCCATAATAGAAAGACATAATAAAACCTTAAAAGACCAATTAATAAAACAAAATGGGGGAAGCAACCCCCATGACCGGTTGAAAACAGCTATGCTTACTTTAAATATTTTAAATTTTTCCAAACAGCAGCCTCTGTCTGCGTTTCAAAGACACTGGTCTAACCAAACGCCTTATGTAAAAGTTGAGGTCCGATGGAAAGACCCATTAACTGGAGTCTGGAGAGGTCCTGATCTGCTAATAAGTGCTGGCAGAGGTTTTGGATGTGTCTTCCCTATGGGAGAACAAAACCCTATATGGGTGCCTGCCAGAGATCTCAAATACTGCCAATCCGACCAAAATGACTACCCAAGAGCACAAGCTCTTGAAGAGTGATCCTTTCCTTTTTCCACAGAAATGAAAACATCGTGACAAAGCTCCTGTCCTGCTGTGATTAAACTTCTCATCACATCCATTCCAAAATTCATCAAAAACACTATATTGGACTCCTTCTTTAGAAGACAGACTGGGCCATTCCTGTGACAATTATCTGGACTTTATGCTAGACGACTTCCTTTGGATTCTGAGAGAAGAGCGCTATATCTTATGACAATTATCTGGACTTTGTGCTGGACAGCTTCCTTTGGACTCTAAGAGAAGAGTCCCATTCCTGTGACAATTGTCCGGACTTTATGCCAAAAGACTTCCTTTAAACTAAGCTAAATAGATGGACTTTCTCTTTTTAATGAAATCCTTGATTGTCATTGTCTTTGTGTGCACTTTTAGCCCTATAGAACTAGCCATATTGATACAGCTAGGTGGTCTACTGTCACGATGAGCTATAGCCCTATAGGCTTGGCCACGGTCCTTAATAGGATGCCGAGGTATGCCATCCAGTCAAGCCTTCCCAAAGGTGACTGTCATGTCCCATGTGCTCCCCTTGGCCACCTGCTGGCCCTAGGTATGTCCACCTAAAGTGCTAGAGTGATAGCCAATAACAGGTAAGATTTTTCCCAGAGAGGAGAAGTCGACCTAGACGGGCACACTCTCTAATGAGTTAGACACCCTATAAGATGGGACATCCCATTTTTATATAAATGGAGAGACCCCATTTTAAATAAAACAAAAAAAGGGGAATTGTTGGGACTCCATGTCTGCCAAGGGGACGGGTTTTGGCTGCTTACCACGCCCTAGTAGGACAAGGGCTGAGCCAAGGTGTGTGGCTATGACGTAGCGTGAGAGACTGAACTGCTTTGCTGGCTGATTGGCTAGTTCTAGGCCTATTTAAGTTCAGTGCCTGGTCAATAAATTTGAGTTTCTGGATTCTCACTTGCTATACAAAACTCCCTGGGTGTGGCGTGGTTTTCTGTTCAACAGACAGAGGTTCACCCAGCTATTTTTGCCCTTATGTCCACCCTCGCCGGGTAAGTTACGTTTTTCCTTCTGCGGGCAGAGGAAAAACTCCCTTTTAGGGCCCAAAAGGGGGTGTAGCTTAGAACTCGGCCCCATTCATAACTCAGCAGCCCCAGCAAGAGGCCACATGTGGACTCCTTAGTATCAAAAGTCACTATGTGAAGGAGCCCTAATTAGGAAGGGCTGTTGTAGCTAGCTGGAAGCCATAAGTTCCACCTGATATGTATGTGACGCACCTGTAGGCACCCGCAAACCTGAAGGTATATAACCGGGTGAAAGCGGTCCGAGTTAGGAGAACGGAGAATTCAGTCAGCCGGGCAGTCACTCGGTCAGTCAGAAGAATCAGAGCGGCCAGAACGTAGGCAGAGCGGTTACAGAAGAGAAACCAGATAGAAGAAGTAATGACTGGTCAGAGTTAGGCCGAGGCTCCTGAGGAAGACAGAAGACAGAAGAAAGAAGAAGGAAGAAAGAAGAGAGAGAAGAAAGAAGCTCTAATCTTTCTCTAAGCTAAGCTCTATCTTTCTTTCTCTCTAAGACTCTAAGCTAAGCTAAGAAGGCTCTATCTTTCTTTCTCTCTAAGAAGAGAAGCTCTATCTTTCTTTCTCTCTAAGACTCTAAGCTAAGAAGACAAGAAGAAAAGCTTGCTTTAATCTTTCTCTCTAAAAATCTTTCTTTCCCTCTCTAAGCTCTAAGAAAGTAGAAGTAAAAGTAGTAAAAGCTCTACTCTGCCTCCGAGATTTCTTCCCGGGTTTCGGTACCAGGCAGCTTACAACTATGAATAATGCATTAGCATTAGAGGCTGCATATAAAAACACATTAGCAATATCATGCCACCATATCAGTAATAACTTACCACCCTGTCAGGAAAGGTTGCTCGCCCTCTGGTGGCTGCTGGGACTCAGTGCAAGACAACTGAAGTTCAGAGGTAAACATGCACCTGATCCTGGTATTCTTGGAAATAGACGAACTTCAGAGCTGTACCAGATTACTAAAGGCCATGATTTTGGAAATTCAAATTGAAATGAAACCCAGTAACCATTATATTTCAAAAAGTGGTGATTGAACAAGCTTTTGGAAACTATATTCAGTGAAATTAATGTATATGCAAACTAAAATTCCCACAAAATTAAATTATTATAGCCCATAGCTAAATTTTGAGAAAACAAACAAACAAAAAATCCTAGACAGAAACAGAAGAAAATCCATGTAATCTTAGAGAATGGTAAGGCTGTGTGTGTGTGTGTGTGTGTGTGTGTGTGTGTGTGTGTTCTGTAACTGGGAATCAAACAAAGGACTGCACACTTTAAACGACCTCTCTAATACTCAGCTACATCCTCAGCCCTTGTTGATGAGTTTTAACTCACAATACTAAAAAGTCAATTGAGAGAAGAAAATTTTGATAGCATGGAGTTAATAAAATTAACGTTTTACTAAGTGTGGTATTTCATGCCAAGAATCCCAATTACTCAAAAGTCTGAAGCAGGAAAATTGCAAACTCAAGGCCAGCCTGGGAGATTTGTTGTTGTTGTTGTTGTAGTTGTAGATGGACAGCATGCCTTTATTTTATTTCTTTATTTTTATGTGGTACTTAAGATCGAACCCAGTGTCTCACACATGTTAGGCAAGTGCTCTTCCACTGAGCTAGAAAACCAGCCCCAGTCTGGGAGATTTTTAAAGGGATGGGGTGAAGTTCAGTGGTAGAACGTTTGCCTGGCATATGTGAGGCCCTGGGTTCAATCCCTAGCATCACAAGAAAAAAATTAAATGTTATACTCTGTGAAAGAGAGAACAAAAAGACAAGCTATAGACTGAGATAAATTATTTACAATATGCAATGCTGAAAAAGGACTTTAATTAGAAATACACAAAAAACTTCTTAAAAACTGAGCACTAAAAAACCAAATAAAATGGGTAAATATCTGAACAGACACCTGACCAAAGGAAATACAAAGATGGCAAATACTTATACATAATGATGTTCATAATTGCATATCATCAGGGAATTGCAAATTAAAACAATAGTGAGGTAGCATGGCACAGCTATTAGAACTGCTAAACTCTAAGAAGTTGCAGTACACAAAGAGCAGTCTCGTTGACATTTCTGTATAAAAATAAAAACAGACAAATAAAACCTTAAACATGGCCATGTTTTCAAAACACCTTTGTTTTTAATTATTTATATAGTTTATTACTGGTAACTGACACTATTAGCTTGTTCTATATTGTATTATGAACACAAAATTTATTATAACAAAAAATCACATAATTCAAGCTAATGTTTCATTTAAGACAATTGCCTGTTTTATGTTCTGTTTTGAAGTAACAACACACATGTAAACTTGTTATATTTTTATGCTGTCACTAGGTCCTTCTAAAAACTGATCACTTTTGAGGAAAAAAAAATAACATTTTTTATATTTCAACTCATTCTATTTCAACCCATGGCTGGATTTTATCAAAAGAGCGGCTTTGTAAAAAATATATGTTACAATGCAAATTGACTCACTTTGACTTTGGATTACTTATCCGAAAGAAACCTTGTCTTTATTTTGTTTCTATGCATACTCTTTAGCAGTAATAAAATAAACTAATATTTGCCCTGGACAATTAGTCAGAGAAAAGAAAAAGGTAATAGCACTGGCAACCATGATGAGTGACACGTTCTGGGCAGAAGAGTTTAAAAGGACACAGGTGTCCATCTTCATGATGCTCTGCAAGAAGTGGGAGCCCAAGGAGCGCAAGTGGCAGTCAGTCCAAGAGTGACTTTAGATGCTTCTGTGTTCTGGGAAAATATTCTACCTTCTAAAAAATCACAAGGAACTATCAGATGCCCAAATTCTTGAATAAAAAGAAAAAGGTAAACAAGTTGGGCAACTATGACTGAGGCCTTGGGAACAGAAGAGTTTAAAAAGACACCAAGGTTTATTTCCTCCATGAAATTCTGAAGGAAGGAGCAGAGGTGGCAGCTCCATCCATGCCTGACTTAGATGCTGCTGCTTTATGAAAAAAACACTCTATGTTTTAGAAATCACAAAGAATTATTGGATGTCCAGACTCTTGAATGTTTCTAAATTCAGTAGGACATCTATGTAATTTTATTATCACTCTAGCTAGTCATAAAGCTAAAGATAACTAAAAAATCTATGGAGCTGTCTATGCAGCTCAGTGGAAGAGTTTTTGCACAGCATGAAGGAGGCCCTAGGTTCAACACCCAACACAACAAAAGAAAAAAAAATTGTGTCTTATTTGTGTAATTAAATAGGAAATGAATAATCACTGCTTCTAGGAAAATATGTTGGACCTGAAACACAGTTGAGACTATCAGAATCAAACTACTCTTACAGTGGATTGCATAACTAGACTGTCATGAAGAGCAGGGACACGTCATGAAGTATGTTCACATTAAACATACCATCAAAACAACAAAAAGCCTTTATTGACTGTTGAGAAGAAAAATGGACATAATATAGCTTACAAAATTGTTAACACATTGAAAACATGTGATACTGACATCAAAATCCTCCAGGACTAGCCAGGCACTTTGACATATGCCTGTAACTGCACCTACTTGAAAGGCTAAGGCAAGAGGATCATAAATTTGAGGCCCACCTGGGCAAGATAGCAAGACCCTACCTAAAAGTTAAATTTTAAAAAGGGCTGGTGATGTATGTACCTAAGTGCTTATCAAGCACATAATAGGCCCTGAGTTCAATACCCAGTGTGAAAAAAATTCTCCAGGCAAGACATCTAATCTTAGACAACCATAGCAGGAATAGAACAGCGAAGAAGCCATTATGTCAACCTCACAAAAATGATTAAAGTAAACCTGAACTTTGTTCAACTCACAAAGGTTACATGTCTAACCTCTGCTTCTACTAGTCAAATATGATAACCTTTTAAATATGATAAAAAGTCTATGTATTTTTCTAATGAATCCAACAGATATGAGATATACTCAACTCTGTTCTAAAAGCCAACTTATAAGCACACAGGGGCACTGACATTAGGATAAAATGTAATTATGGCACTTCACATGAAAGACCCCTAAGAACTAATAAACATATAATCTCAAAAGAAGAAATTCAAATTTCTGGACTCAAAACACAATGGTATATTTTTAAATGATACTTTGAACAGATACAAAACACCAGTAGAGTTGTCCAACAAGAATTTCTGGCAATATATAAAGCATCATGCTCATCAGAAAACCCAATCCCTTGCTTGCAAGGAATAAGAGGACTAACTTTCTATAAATGTAGAACTTTAACAAGACATAGGGATATGCCTTTTAAATTGAAAAGTAGAAAACAAAATGTCTGTTTAAAAAGTTTATTTTTGTGCCGGGCGCGGTGGCGCAAAAGTTTAGGCTGAGGCAGGAGGATTTTAGCAATGGCGAGGCACTTAGTAACTGTACCCTGTCTTAATTACAAAAAAGTGGTCGAGTGCCCCTGAGTTCAAGCTATTGTATCTTAATTTTTATTGACTTTTTTCTTACATATTGTAATGATTTGAGTCCTGAGGAAATTTTATCTATAGTGGTTTTAAGTATCTTGCAAATAATAGTTGACACTGAAGGGCTGGGGTTGTGGCTTAGCATAGAGTGCTCACCTAGCATGTGCAAGGCCCTGGGTTTGATCCTTAGCACCACATAAAAATAAACAAATAAAATAAAGGTATTGTGTCCAACTACAACTAATAAATAAATATTAAAAAATAGTTGACTCTGAAATTTTTTCTTAGAATGATTTCAACTAAACCTGGAAGAGGTATTGTTGTGTATGTGTATAAGTTTAAATACACAATTTTTTAACATATACCTCTGGATACCTCTGATGCGTGAGTCCTGTCAAAGACATCAAGTGTGTGTGTGTGTGTGTGTGTGTGTGTGTGTGTGTGTGTGTGTGTGTGGTATTGGGATGGAACCAGGGCCTCTCAATTACTAAGCAAGTGCTATGTCACTGAGCCGCATACCCATCCCCCAAAGACATCTTAATAAGTAGAATATAATTTAAATCATTAAGATTGTCATAAGAATTTTCAAACAAGACAATTATCTCAATAAAAAAAAAAGAAAGCTAAAAGTATATTTTAAAAATATTACTGATGGAAGCATTACCTTACATTAGGCAGAGGGAAGAGAAGAGTGGGAGGGAGGAAATGTGGAGATGGGAAAGATAGTGGAGTGAAATAGACATTATTACTATATGTATATATGTGACTACATGACCAATATGATTCTGCAATATGTACACTTTGAAAAATAAGAATTATATCCCATCCATGTATGATACATCACAGTGCATAAATGCACTCTACTGTCATGTATAACTAAATAAAACACATAAAAAATTAAAACAAAAAATACTGCTGATAGAAAACAGCAGAAGTTCACAGTAAGAATTCTGTAGAAAACTAGTTAAGATATTTTATGAAGATGTAAGTCAGTGAAAAAGCTAGACTGGGGTCAGATAAACCTGACTCTCCAACATAATGGTGCAGGCATTGACTTCCTCAACAAGATCATTAAGTTCAAAAATAAAACCAAGACTCAATAAATAGATGCCCTCAAATTAAAATGCTTTGTACAGCAAAAGAAATAGGAGCATGAAGAGAGAGGAGATAATCTTTCCTATCTACTATTCCAACCATGTATGTATTAATTAATTAATTAATTAATTAATATGAAGAAATATAAAGAACTCAAAACACTTAACACAAAAATTAATAGCTCAATCAAAAATGTGTGAAAGAACTAAAAAGACATTTATCAAAAGAAGAAATACAAAGTCGGGCCCAGTGGCACATGCCTGTAATCCCAGCATTTGGGAGGCTGAGGCAGGAGGATTGCGAGTTCAAAGCCAGCCTCAGAAATGGTGAGGCAGTTAGCAACTCAGTGAGACCCAGTCTCTAATAAAATACAAAAAAGGACTGGGGATGTGGCCCAGGAGTTGAGTGCCCCTGCATTCAATCCCTGGTACAAAAAAAAAAAAAAAAAAAAAAAAAAAAAAAAGTAAAAAAAGAAAGAAAAGTTCAACATCCCTGGCAAGCAGAGAAATGCACATAAAAACTGCATTAAGATTTCATCTTGCCAGGCATTGTGGCACATGCCTATAATCCCAGCACTTAAGAGGCTGTGGCAGGTGGATCAGAGTTCAAAGCCACCCTCAGCAATGACAAGGCACTTAGTAACACAGTGAGACCCTGCCACTAATCAATTACAAAAAAATAAACGGGGTTGGGGGTGGGGGCTAGGGATGTGGCCCAGTGGTCAAGTGCCCTGAGTTCAGTTCCCAGTACCACAAACAAAAAACATTTCATCTCCAGTTAGAATAGCAAACATCAAGAACACAAAAAATGCCGGGCGCAGTGGCGCACGCCTGTAATCCCATCACTTTGGGAGGCTGAGGCAGGAGGATTGCGAGTTCAAAGCCAGCCTCAGCAATGGCGAGGCACTTAGCAACTCAGTGAGACTCTGTCTCTAAATAAAATACAAAATAGGGCTGGGGATGTGACCCAGTGGACGAGTGCCCCTGAGTTCAATCCCCAGTACCCACAAAAAAAAAAAAAAAAAAAATCAAACTCTGGCAGGGATATGGAGAAAGGTACATTCACGTATTGTTGGTGGGACTGCAGAGTAGTCCAACCACTCTGGAAAGCAGTACAGAGATTCCTCAAAAATTAGAAAAAAATCTAATGCACAATCCAGCTGTCCCTTTTTGTTTGTTTGTTTGTTTGTTTTGTTTTTGGTTTTTTGGTATTTATCAAAAGAACTAAAATCAGCATGCTATAGTAATACAGGTATATCATTGTTTAAGCCAGCACAATTCACAATAGCCAAGCTGTGGAACCAGCCCAGGTGTCCATCAACAGAAAAATAGATAAAGTAAGCATGGTATATATACACACAACAGGGTTTTATTCAACCATAAAGAAGCATAAAATTACTGCATCTACTGGTAAGTGAATAAAATGGAGAATATCATGCTAATGAAAATCAGCCAGACTCAGAAATCAAGGGACAAATATTTTATCTTATATACAGAAATGAGAGATAAGTAAGAAAATAAAAAGGTGGAAATCCCATGAAGATAGAAGGGAGGTCAGTGGAATAGAAGGGGATGTAGGGGGAGAGGGGAGGGAAGGGAAAAGAGAGGAACTGCAGAATGAAATTGACCAAATGATGTATGTACATATATGACTATACCACACTGATTTCCACCTCCATGTATATCTATATATATTTTGTTAAACCACCAATTTAACAAAACAAAAAATAAATAGAAGGAACATCAATAGAGAAAGGGGAGCAGGAGGAAGGATGTGGAGAGGGAAAGTAGAAATACTGGGGTGAAATTATATTCCATGATGTCTGCATACATCAATCTGGACCCCACTATTATGTATAAGTAAAATGCACTAGTAAAAAACATTTTCAAAAGAGGGAAAGTGCACGTATACTAACAATTAAACTGCAACTTTCTCAACCAAAGAAAAATGTGGTTCATGAGTTTAGTTCCATGAAAGCCATGGAATACATTTTCTTAATATTTTAGGTGTAGCCGAGTGCGGTGGCACAAGCCTGTAATTGCAGCAGCTCAGGAGGCTAAGACAGGAGGATCGTGAGTTCAAAGCTAGCCTCAGCAACAGCAAGGTAGGTGCTAAACAACTCAGCAAGACACTGTGTCTCTAAATAAAATACAAAAAATAGGGCTGGGGATGTTGCTCAGTGGTTGAGTGACCCTGAGTTCAATTTTTGGTAACAAAAAAAAAAAAAAAAAAAAAAAGAAAGAAGAGAGAGAAAATTTTTTAGGTGTAGATCGACATAATACCTTTATTGTATTTATTTATATCTGGTGGTGAGGATCAAACCCAGTGCCTCACACATGCTAGGAAAGTGCTCTAAAATGGAGCTACAGTCCCAGCCCTTCAATACATTTTTTTAAATATTTTTTTTAGTTGTCAATGGACTGTTATTTTATTTATTTATTTGTTTATTTTTAAACATTCTTTGAACACAATATCTTTATTTTATTTAATTATTTTTTATGTGGTGCTGAGGATCAAACCCAGGGCCTTGCACATGCTAGGTGAGCACTCTACCACTGAGCCACAACAACTGCCCCTATTTTATTTATTGATATGTGGTGCTGAGAACTGATCCCAGTGCTTCACACATGCTAGGTGAGTGCTCTATCACTGAGCCACCATCCCAGCCCCTGGAAATATATTTTTAATAAATTAACAAATAACATACTAAACTTAAATAAAGGAGTGGGCTGTTAGCACATGTGATTTTCCATATTTCCTTTTACTATTCTAACATGGCAGAAGAAGAAGAAGAAGAAAGAAGAAGAAGAAGAAGAAGAAGAAAAAGAGGAAGAAGAATTAAAACAATAAGGAAGGGCTGGGGTTGTGGCTCAGCGCTTGCCTAGCATGTGTGCGGCCCAGGTTTGATCCTCAGCACCACCTTAAAATGAACGCATTGTATACAACTAAAGCAAATAAATATTTTTTAAAAATAAGAAAACAAGTAATAGAGTACCTCCTGGGCTTAGGACCCTCGGTGAGCATACCTCCTTCATCCTGGCCAGGTTCCCCAGAAACCAGCAGGGGTAACTGTATTAAGAAGATGAGGGTTTCTAGGGTTGTGGCTCACTGGTAGAGTGCTCACCTAGCACATGCAAAGTACTGGGTTCAATCCTCAGCACCACATAAAAATAAATAAATAAATAAAAGGTATTTTTGTTGAACTACAACAAATTTTTGTTTAATATTTGGCAAAATATACATAATGTAAATTTAGGAAAAGAAAAAAAAAAGATGATGAGGGTCACAGCCAGAATGAATAAAATAATGAAGGAGAGAGCAGGGCACAGAGCTAGGCCACACTCAGCTCTCAGTCCCAAGATGAGGCTGGCGCTCTCTCCTCACCAACACCACATTTCCCACACCTGCTGCCCATCATTCCAGAAGCTTCTAGGGCATCTCCCTCAGCAGCTCTAAGAAAAAGGAGCTCTAGGCATCCCTAGCAACATGACCCACAGTGCTCCCAGGCCAGGTGTCCACCTGAGGCTGCTCTGAAAAAAAGGGAGCTCGTGGAGTCCCTACAGACATGACCCACAATGTCCCCAAGCCAGGCGTCTCCCTCAGCATCTCTGAGAAGAGGGGAGCTCCTGGCATACCTATTGACATGACCCACAGTGGCCCCAGGCCAGGTGTTCACCTGAGGCAGCTCTGAGGTGAAGAGTGCTCCAGGCATCCCTAGAGAGGTGACCCACAGTGTCCCCAACCAGGTGTTCACCTCAGTCTGCTCTGAGGAGAAGGGAGCTCTGCCCCTCCCTGAGGTGTGCCCCACAGTGTCCAGGAGCCAGGCTCTCTCTCTGGTGTTCCTCCTGAGGACAAAGCTCTGTCTCACCCTGAAGGAGGCGGGAGGGCATCAAAGATGGCGGTGAGGCCCCGCCCCTGTTGGCCACGCCCCAATAACCACGCCCACTAGGGCAAGCTCACTGCTCAAAGGCTATGCTTCTCCTGGCTTCCTGGTGAATCTCAGCCCTTTTCCCACCCTCAGCTGTTACTGGATAAAGTAGATTCCCACTGCTGTCAGGATGTCTGGCTGTGTTATCTGTGGCATCATGGAGTGCAATCTCAAGAGAAAAGGCAGTCCAGGACACCACCTCCTGTGTCACAGCAACACAGGGAGCTCTTGTGTTCTGAAAATTTAAAGTCAGACACCAAGATCATGCAAGAGAACTGTCTTAGAAGTGACAGTGAGGTGAAAATAAAGTAAAATGAGGCATAAGCCAAAGCACTCTCAAAGAGGAGAGTGGGCCACTTCCAGGCAGAGAATGACAAAGGAGGAAATGCTGTCCCCAAGTTTCATTACTGTTTAATGTTTACCAGGAGAACTGGGGACCTCCTCTGTACTCTGCCTATCAGGCGTTCAACTCCTCCTTCACATTGGGCAGGGGACTTTTTGTTTGGTTTTGTTTTTAAAGATGGGAGATATTTTTTAATTTTTATTTTGTTTGTTTATTTTTATGTGGTGCTGACTTTTGAACCCAATGCCTCACATGTGTCAGGCAAGCAAGCTCTCTGCCACTGAGCCACAACCCCAGCCCCAGCAGGGGAGTTTTTTTTTACCTAAGGTGGTCCCCTCCAGAACTGTTACTGTGTCCATCCTATTTAGGGAGCTTCATCTACAAGTCAGTCCCATGTTAATGTGGGCACTGGGGTCAATTGCTGGACAGAAGTTACCTTGCTGTGCCTGGGCTACTAAAGAAAACCTCTCTAGTGGCACCCCCCTCCTCCACAGAAAATCTTAACTAAACTTCTCCAGAAATCTTCACCATAATTGGTTTTAGGACTATCATCAAAAGTGTATCTACAAAAGAATTCAATGTAAATAAACTTCCTATTTTCCTGTTGCTCTATTTTACTTGGCTACTGGCCTGGAAGAAATCAGCACTCCAGGTGCAGAATGCCACTTTACTACTTTTTCACAAATATTTGTCCAGTATAGTAGTTTGTAGAAGTGTGTTTGCAAATGCAAAGTGTGATTTAAAAATAAAATAAAATAAAAAAGGTAAATCCTTTATCAAGGCCTCTGGCCTTGAACTGGAGCTTCACAGAGATGTCTACATTTCTAACATAAGAGAAGTTACCAATTAGGCTCCATGGTAACATCTGGAAGGGAGAGGGAAGAAAGGGGAGAAGCAGCTCTTCCCTTCTCATGCACTGTTCTTGAAGGGTTAACTTGCACAAAACAGTGAAAGAAAAAGCTGCTTTTGTATGAACTTCTGCAGACTGTGAACTTCTGAGCCCCTCCCCTTACACTCTAGGTATAAAGTTCTAAAATTTCATGAACTCGGGGTTCAGGGGATTAATTGATTACAGTGAAAGCTGTGTCCTCTGAAACTGGCTATAGCCAAATAAAATCTACTGTTTCGTGCCTTGCCTCATGGAGCCACCTTTAGCCATAATGTCTAGCTTCACACCAACCTCAGTAGACACAGTCAAGAGTTAGACCCATTAATTCTTTCTTCTTGACATGTCTTCCTATTAGCTTCTTTGCTTCTGCTTATTTTCTACGAATTAACTACCACCCTTTGCTTTCTCATCAACTTTGGAAGTAATTTTAAAAAGACCCTAAGTAATTTAAAGAACACTAGTGTCCTTGCCTACATTTCACTGCTCATTGCTAGCTACTACCTAACACCTGCACCCCAGCCCCGCACTCCACCAGACCACGTGCTGCGGCAGCCTGGGACCAGATGGGCAGAGGTGCAGACATGTGTAGGACACCCTGAACACTTCACTCATGTGCACTACAGCAGAAGGCCAGAAACAGGCCACTGCAGAGGTCTCTGGGAAGTGTGGTCTTTGAACAGAGTGATTTAGCCAGAGGCTGCCCCATTTTAGGATCATGGTTTTTAAGAAAAGAAGTAAAGGCTGGATGCGGTCGCACACACCTGTAATCCCAGTAGATCTGGAGGCTGAGGCACGAGGATCGCAAGTTCAAGACTAGCTTCAGCAATTTGGTTAGACCTTAAACAACCTAGCAAGACCCTGCCTCAAAATAAAAAACAAAAAGGATTGGGTTGTGGCTCAGTTGTTAAGCACCCTTGAGTTCAATACCTGGTGGGGAAGGAAAGATACAAAACAAAATAGTTTAATCTCTGCCCATGGTGGCCACTGTCAAGGTGAGGAGAACCTGACTTCAGATAAAGCCCCCTGGTGTCCTTTGGGAACTGCAGACTTCAGCCTGCTGCCTTGAGGCATTCTAAATAATTCTAAATATTTCATTCTATATAATTCAGCTCTAATCATGGATGTCTTGGGAGCTGCAGGCTACTCGTTCATTCAGAATTCCTAGGGATTCTCAACTGTGTAATCTGGTGCTCTGCCCACACAGCCCTTGCCAAAGAAGACCACAGGGGTTGTGTGCCACGTGCTGGTCCAGGCACGCTGGAGGACACTGGCAGTTTCATCTGGAGTTCTGCCCACACAGCCCTTGCCACAGAGGAGCTGACAGCCGCGTTCCATGTGTTGGTCGAGGCACCCTGGACGATCCTGGCAGGCCATCTGGTGCTCTGCCCACACAGCCTTGCCATAGAGGACCATGGGTCTGTGTGCCACATCCTGGTCCAGGCACCCTGAAGGACCCTGGAATTGTCATCTCTTGTTCTGCTCAAAAAGGCCTCATCCCAGAACCCTATGGATTTTTCAAGTAGCACATAACCCCGGTGCTAGCATAGTCCAGTATTCTACAATGTAGCCCTCATTGCAGAAGTCTCTGGGAACTGCTAAATGGGAACCCCTAGGAGTTCTAGGAAGTATATTCTCATATTCTGCCCTTGCAGCCCTCACCACAGAGGCTTCTGGGAGCTGCAGGCCCCCAAGGACCAGGGACATGGTAGTTTAGTGTTATGTTGGTGCAGACCACAGTATAGTGGACCCTTAGAGCTCTAAGCCCCCAGGAATTCTGGGTATTGTAGTCCACTCTACTCATGCAGCCCTGATCTCAGAGGTCTCCAAGAACTGTGGGCCATTGCTAATTCTGGGTATTACAGACCATGCTATCTAAGTGGACCTTACCATCAAGGTTCCTGGGATCTGCCTGGACACCCCAGATAAATCTGGGTGCTCAATATAAAGCTTGTCCCTACAGCCTTCAACATGAAAGTGTCTGGGCACTCCAGGCCTCAAAGAATTCTGAGTAATGTAGTCTGGCCTTCTGCCTGCACAACCCTCACTGTGAAGGCCTCTGGGAGTTGCAGGCTGCACACTCACCTGGGCAACACCTCCCTCAAGGATGCTGGGTAGTACAGTTCTGCCCTACCATTCTCACCACAGAGGATCCTTACAGCCACAGCCCCTGAGGGTTGTGAGTATTGTAGCCCAGTGTTTTGTCCATTCACTGCAGAGTATTCTGGGAGCTAAAGTCCCTCTTAGGATTGTGGGTAATGCAGTCCAATAGCTTGCCCACTCACCACAGATGGTTCTGCTAGCTGTAGCCCCTGAGGATTGTGGGTAAATGTAGTGCAGTGTTTTTGCTCAATTACCAAAAGATCCTGGAAGCTGCAGCCCCTGAGGGTTTCGGATAAAGTAGAATAGGGTTTTGCCTACACAGCCCTGCTAGGGGGAACCACAGGAGTTGCAGACCCCATGCTTTCCCTGGTCCCCTAGTGATTCCAGGTAGTGTGCTATCCCAATACAACCCTCACCACAGAAACCTCCTGGAGTTACAAAGTTACAGGATATGCAGGTGATATTGCCAGTTATCAGTTACATGTTCTGCTCTATCAAATGTTGAAGTTTGAACATTAGAGAAGCACACTGAGGCAAGCATATAAAGCAAGGTTTACTTAAAAGGGGAGGGAGGGCCAGGAGCGATGGTGCATACCTGTAATCCTAGCACTTGGGAGGCTGAGGCAGGAGGGTTGCGAGTTGAAAGTTAGCCTCAGCAATGGCGAGGCACTTAGCAACTCAGTGAGACCCTGGCTCTAATAAAATACAAATATGGGGTGGGGATGTGGCCCAGTGGTCAAGTACCTCTGAGTTCAATCCATGGTACCAAAGTAAATAAATAAATAAATAAATAAATAGGGAGGGAGAAGGAGGCCACAGCTGGTATCCTAGTATCCCAAGAAGTGAGGCAGCCCTGCCTTTTTTATGTCTTAGGCTACCTTTGTTCTCCTGCTCTCTTCCTCCTTATTTCTCTCCTTCCTGCTTATGTGACCAGGCACAGGACTAGGCCCTGAATCCTAGGAATCCTGGGAATACTTTGTGGACTGCCCAAAAGGCAGAAAACAGGTGCCCTGAAGGGGGAAGGGCAGGATGGTGCAGCCCAGGACACTTTAATTAACAACTTTATAGCTTCCTTTAGGGAGGGACAATTACTGGGACGGTTACCTTAGTAACTAGTTAGAGCAGGGGCAGATTCTTGATAAGGGTGGAGGGAGGGCTCTGAAGAAATTAACATTTCAATCCCTCAGGGGACAGTCTCCAACTTCCTGGGACTTACTCAAAATTGGCTTCCTTGATCTGACCTGACTTGATTTACCTATCTAAATTGACTGCCTAATTCTAGCTTCAAAGGCATCCCCACAGATTCTGAGCACTTAAGCCTGGTATTCTACCCTTGCAGTCCTCACCCCAGAGGCTCCTGAGAACAGCAGGCACCCAAGGGTAATGGGTGTCAGAGTTTGTCATTACAGCCATCACTGCAGATGACCCTGCAAGCTACATGTCCTTAAGGGTTATGGATGCTGCAGTCTGTCATTTGACCTATGTTGTCCTCACTGCAGAGGGCTCTGGTAATGGCAGGCCCTGAAGGATTCTAGGTAGTGTAGGCCATCATAACTTTTGCAGCTCTCACCCCAGAGTCTCCTGGAGCTACTTCCTCCTTTCTCTGGATACCCTGGGGACTCTGGGCAGTGTAGTCCAGCATTCTGCTGCTCAGCATACACCAAGTCCCCTGGAAGATTTGGGCTATGAGCTTGCCCTGGCACACTAAGGATTCTGGGTACCATATCCCACTGACTGCCTGCCCATCCAAGAATCTTCCACAAAAGCCTCTGTTACACTGAAGATTCTGGGTAGTGTATGCCAGGGACTGCCTGCTCAGCCAAGACTCCTCCACAAAGCCCTCTGCTACATTGAGGATTCTGGGTAGAGGATCCCAGGACTGCCTGCCCAGCCAAGGATTCTCCACAAAGACCTCTGGTAACTGCAGGCCACACAGTTGCCAGTAGCGCCCATTAATTCCAGGCAGTAGTCATTCTGCCCACGCAGTTCTCAACAGAGGCTCCTGGGAACTGTGGAATACTGAGGGTTCTTAGTAGTGTGGTCCAGCATTAGGCCTACATGACCCTCAGTGTATGGGCCCTGGGAGCTGCAGGCAACATGCTGGCCCTGGTACTGCAGTCAAGAAACTGTCCACATAGCCATCACCACTGTGGGACTTGCCAGAGGGCTGACCCCACTGGGAACAGACTCACCAAGCAAACCCCAATATCCTCAGACTTCTAAAAAATTTTTAGTCATGTAATAGAAAGAAGTCTTTAATACAGCTACAATTGAAAATAAACAAATTCTTTAATATCAAATACCCAATTAATACACAGAATCTCCATCTATTCAAACAAATCGGGTACAAATAGGAGCATGCAGTGCATTTGATTAATAATGACAAGTAAAGTCCTCCTTTACTTGTCACCTACTTATTGACAAAGGTGGTTAATTTATACTGTAACTATTCCAGTCTGTGTTTTGCTTCTTTGTTTTGTTTTATTTTATAGTGCCTGGGATTGAGGCACTCCGCCCAGATCTATAACACTACCCACAAGGTTTTTCTTGTAACCAATAAATACAATATTTACACTTAATGTAACTTTGAATTTTAGCACATCAACTTCTCAATATTTTTCAAGTACTTAAACCTATAAGAAAAATCAGTCATTAAAACATGAATAAGCCAGGTGCAGTGGCACATGCCAGTAATCCCAGCACTTGGGAGGCTAAGGCTGGAGGGTTGCGAGTCCAAAGCCAGCTCAGCAATGGCGAGGCACTTAGCAACTCAGTGAGACCCTGCCTCTAATAAAATAGAAAAAAAGGGCTGGGCATCTGGGGTCGTGGCTCAGCGGTAGAGCACTAGCCTAGCATGTGTGCAGCCCGGGTTCGATCCTCAGCACCACATACAAATAAACGCTTTGTGTACAACTAAAGCATATAAATAAATATTATAAAAAAAGTGGGGCTGGGGATGTGGGCCCAGTGGTTGAATGCCCCTTAGTTCAATCCCCAGTACAAAAAAAAAAAAAAAAAAAAAAGAATAAGAACAAGCAATGATGTGCGTGCACATCACATCAGCTCTTCCCCTCAGGCCCCAGTGGACGCCAGGCACTTGGCCCTCCCTGCACCATCTTGAGGGGGCCTCTGTGTTTCTCCTATGTCCTTGGATTTCTCCCAAATATACACTCAAGCCACACAAAACACACTAAAGTATAATGATGAGCAGCCAAAAGCCTTAGTAAGGAATACTGTTGTAAAAGAAGTTCTGCTAAAATATTACCTGGGAAAGTAGAGAACATGGCAGAACTTCTTCCTCAGCACACCAGGCAGTGCATAGGAAGCTTCTTCCTCATGTTTTCCTCACATGGACCTCTGTCATCCTGAATCCATAGTGAGTCAGTAGTAGGAGCCAAGGAAAAAGAAGCTGTGGTCCTTGCCAAAGACAATCCCCCAGGCTTCTCCAGGCCAAGGTGTCTCTCCAGGTGGGTCCCCAGGATAAAGAACCTCTGCTCCTCACCTTAGGACCACCAGGCGTCCCCAGATGTGGCATCTCCCATGTGGGTCCCCAGGAGTAGGAAACTTGCAGAGAACACAGAACAAGGCCCCTCAAAAGCAGGTGGTCAGAGAAAGTTGTCATGTACACGCCCTGCTGGCAGCCGTGGGCAGCGCAGGACGCCAGATGCTAGCTGTTCAGAGCTGCCTCTGCATCCCCTCCTGCTAGTCACAGTGAAGCTCTGAAATTCATACTTGTGATTATTTCAGGTCATGATTTTATGAATCAAAAAGAAATCGATGGCTGGGATGTAGCTTAGTGGCAGAGCACTTGCTAACACACGTGCGGCTATGGATTTGATCCTCAGCACCACATTAAAAAAATAAATAAATAAAATAAAGGCATGCTATCCATCTAAAACTAGAAAAAAATTTTTAAAAAATATAAAGCCAAACCTATGTCTTGATCAGAATGGATGGAGATAGAAAGCTGCAAAGTACATGGCTAATACACAAAATTCCACTAGTTTCCTATATATCAGCAATCATGTAGAGGAAACAATGGAATGTGTAAACTGGAATAAGAGAAATTTAAATGTGTTAACCCCCCAAAACTGAAGTACCTGCATGTAAGTCTTTTTATTTTCTTCTTCTTCTTCTCTACTTCTTCTTTTTTTTTTTTTTTTTTTTTTTTTTTTTTTTTTTTTTTGGTACTAGTTATTGAACTCTGGGGCACTCGACCACTGGGCCACTTCCCCAATCCTTTTTGTATTTTATTTAGAGACAGGGTCTCACTGAGTTTCTACATGACTCATCATTGCTGAGGTTTGCTTTGAACTCACAATCCTCCTACCTCTGCATCCCAAGTTCTGGGATTACAGGCATGCACCACCATACCCAGCCTGCATATAAGTCTTAAAGTGCAACCATACTTTTAGAAAATCTTGAAACAGTAGAAAGAAATCAAATTAAATATAAATAAATGCAGAGGTATTCCTTGATCGGGTCTCAATATAGTTAAGATAATAATTATCTCAATCTTGAGCCTCAGATTCAGTGCATTCCCAGTGAAATTCCCAGCAAGCTGTTTCTAAACCTAGGATATAGACACACCTCAAGAAGGCACACCCCAGAATCTGTCAAAAGACTCCATACACTTGCATTAAAATGTCAACCTGCAAAACTCTAGAAGACGTGCATGACCACATATTTCCGGATGAGGCTTTAAATACAGCCCTCAAATAAATCCGTGAAAGAAAAAAACTGATAATGTGGATTATATTAAATTACTCTGTAAAAAAATTATATTAAGAATTAGCGGGGCTGGGGTTATGGCTCAGGGGCAAAGCGCTCACCTTTCACGTGCGCAGCCTGTGTTCGATCCTCAGCACCACGTAAACGTAAATGCATTGCATTGTGTACAACTAAAGTAAAATAAACAAATATTAAAAAAATAATTACCATCGGCATATTAAAGAAAACATTCAGCCTTTGGTGTGGTGGGATTGGCTTATTTTGCTTAGCATGATATTCTCTAACTCCAACCATTTACTGGCAAATGCCATAATTTCACCTTGTTTTAAATCTGAGTAATATTCCATTAAGTATATATACCACATTTTTTTTATCCATTCATGTATTGAGGGGCATCTAGGTTTTTTCCATAGTCTAGCATTTATGAATCACAATGTATAAATGCATTCTACTGTCATGTTTAACTAATAAACACAAATAATTTTTTTAAATCATATTACAAAAATAAAAAGACAAAGACTGGGCGAAACACTTGGAAAGCATGTCTAAAAGACTTGTGTCCAGAATATAGTAAGACACTCAAGAATAAGACAACCCAAAGGGTAAAATCTGAACAGACAACTCACAAGAAAGTCCAAGATGGCAAAGAAGCATAAAAATGATCCTTAGCATCATCTGTTGTGAAGAAAGCACAAACTAAAACCCTGAGATGCACTGCACACCTACTAGGTCTTTCCTTCAGTGTAGCATCCACCATCAGGACAATGAGCAGCCACAGGCACTCTCGTGCATTGCTGGTAGAGCGCAGAACATCTCACCCTTATAAAGAAGTTGGCCATTTTCCCCAAAGATAGACATGGTGTCACCACATGATCCTAAGAACATAAGACAACTGCCTCAAAAACATACATCTAGATAACAGCATGAAATTACATACAGCACATTTGTTCACAGTGGCCAAATACCTCAGAGGACATTCCTGCTCATGGTGGGAGGTGTTGAGAAGATGTTCTTGCTGAGAGGGTGGAGGGGGGAACTTTAGAGGATGTCCCTGCCCACAGAGTTGAGGGGGCTGGGGAGCTTTGGAGGATGTCCTTGCCCATGGGGTGGAGGGGGTGGGGGCTTCAGAGGACACACCTGACCCCACACATCACATTTTGCAATGCTCCAGTGGCACCACAGCTACGAGGTAGGGAAAGGGGACGGCTCCTGAAGGGCTCAGGGGAGCTCATTTGCACTCTGTCCCACAGGGATCCCTTGTTTGTGTGTTTGGTTGTTGGCCCCCTGTTTTGTCTGCAAATAAGTCAAAATCCCAAGCCACAGACCCTTTCACCACTTGTCACTGAAGGCAGAGAGTGAGGGCCCAGGGAATTCACATGTCAGCTCAGGTCCCCTGTAAAGGACCAAGCCTGGAAAATCCATTCCTGGCTCTGGAGAGAAGTCTAGGGTTTGAGGCAGAGTTGGTCAGGAAAGAGACACCCTGGTCTCCTGGGAAGTAACACTCCCTCTGTCTGCTGCCAGGCTCCTCCCTTGGCTTCTCCTGGCTCCTCTCCTGGTTTCCTCCAATCTGTAACCTCAGAGGTGTGAGCCAGACAGGGTGTGTGTGTGTGTGTGTGTGTGTGTGTGTGTGTGTGTGTGTGTGTGCATGTGTGTACATATGTGTACACATATGCATAGTGATGCACAGGTGCATGGGTATGTCATGGGCATGTGTAACAGAGTTGGTGGGGAGGGTGGTGAGAGCATTGTGTATGTGTGTGCACCTACACAAATGTGTATACTTGTATTTGTGTGTTTATATTTCCACTTTGGATGCCAGTCAGGGAAAGAGTGCACCCTCCTCCTCCAGGGGAATCCTAGATCCTCACCTTCCTTCTATGAAAAAAAAAAATCTAAAAATACTTTTTTCTTTTAAAAATATTAAGAAGTAAGCCGGACGTGGTGGTGCACGCCTGTAATCCCAGCACTTGGGAGGCTGAGGCAGGAGGATCATGAGTTCAAAGCCAGCCTCAGCAATGGTGAGGCACTTAGCAACTCAGTGAGACCCTGTCTCTAATAAAATATAAAAAAGGGCTGGGGATGTGGGCCAGCGGTCGAGTGCCCCTGAGTTCAATAACTAGTACCAAAAAAAAAAAAAAAAAAAAAAAAATTAAGAAGTAAAGTGATGCTGTGTTTTTTATTACAATCCACACACTTGGTCAAGGCCCAGCCCAGCCCAGGGACAGTAGAGGGACCATCCCAGCCACCCAGATAGGAGTGTCACTCCCTCTGTCACTGCGCCCCTTCCTGTGCTGCTGGAGGGTGCTGGAATCAGGACTCCCCCACCCCAGCAGAAATAGGAGTAGAATGTCCTGAGGTCTCCCTTTAAGAACAAGTTGAGCAGTGATTGGGGAGGCAATGCCCAACACTCGGGGCATGGACTTTGCTGCCCATGAAGGAAGAGGGCAGTCTTTGGTCTCAGATCTGGTGCTCAACCCTGAGCTGAGAGCACAGCTCTCAGACAGAAATGTCCCCAGGCATAGCAGTGAATGGCCTGAACTTGGAACAGGAGAATTGGGGGGCTCAAAACTGAATCAGTTCCTTTCCTGCCACATGCCCCTGACCTTCTCTCACCTTACCTGCCCTCTGGCTTTTCAACTCAGCCCTCCAAATGCCTTGGCCATTTTTCTTGGTCCCTCACCTAACCAAAGCTCCAGGATTCCTTCTCAGCTTCAAATTCAGAATGGTCTCCTTAATGTTGAAGTGATTAGCAAGGTACACTGGGAGGAGAAAAATTAGTACAGGGAGAGTCAGTGGGTTCATTTCCCAGGACCTACAGATAAGAGCACAGATATATGTGTGACTTAAAGCACAAACCTGCTATCTCACCATTGTGTAGGCCAGAATCCCAAAATGAGGGTGTCAGCAGTGTCATTCTCCTTCTGAAAGTTGGTACAATGGTCCTTCCCTATCTCTTCAGCTTCTGGTGTTTGCTGACAATCTCCTGTATTGCAGCATTAGAGAAATAATTATCCATTAAAGCAAGGGAAGGGAGTTTAATCAGGGCCCTATATGCTGGGGAGGGGGTATCTTTGCTAAACTGACTACGCAGGGTGCTCTTCTAGTACTGAATTTTATAAGGTAGTGCAACAAGCCCAAAAGAGGGTTCAGGAGTCTGATAGATGTGTGGCCAAGCAGAGGATCTTTGTCAGTCTCCTCTTGTTCATTCTTCTCTTCTATAAACAATATAAATCCGTGTTGTCATTTGCTTGCCTTCTACTCATCGGTGACCAGCTGACTCATCTCTGGGATTTCATGGTGTAAGATACTTGCTGGTTGGGGCCAAAAGCCAGGCATTTAGTAAGGAGGAATTTCTATGAAAATAAAGAAAACATATGGAAAAAAAAAAAGCCACAAGTAAAAATTCCCTTCCTGGATTGTCTTTGATGTGCTATGGTTTGAATTTTTGTCATCCAGAATTCATATGTTGAAATTTTAATACCCCAAGTTGTGTGGTAACAGTAAGAGGAATTTTGAGAATTGATTGGGCCCTGAACACTCTCCTCTCATGTGTGTATTTGTCCATTTATAAATGAATGGATCAAGGGACAGGGGATATAACTCAGTTGGTAGAGTGCTTGTTTCACATGTACACAGCCCTGGGTTCAATGCTCAGCACAAAAAAAAAATTGCTCAGCACAATGAGTTGTCAAGAGAGCAGCTTTGCTACAAAAACCAGCTCTCAGGCACAGCTAGTCTCACCATATGATGCCTGCAATGCCTCAGGATACTGCAGAGTCTCCTCCAGAATAAGGTCTTAAACAGATGCAGCCCCCCTGACCTGGGACTCCCTATACACCTTAAAATTAAAAATAGCTTTTTAATGAATGACTCAGTCTTAGTAGTGCAGATATAGCAACAGAAAACCAACCAAGACAGATGAAAATATCAAGATGCAAAGCAGATGTCTAAAGACAAAAGGAAATTGATGTGCTATATGTGGGCAACTTAGCAATTACTGGAATTTGAATTAAAAAAAAAGGATCCCTGAAATTGAAATACTGAAGGATTACATTAACAAAATATATACAAGTATGTATTCAGAAAACTTTGAAACATGGTTGAGAGAAATAAAAAGAAACATAAATAAATGCAGTGATTTTCCTTGCTCAAGAGCAATTCAATCATTATTTCTAGGAAGACAATTCTTTCCAGCTTGATCTTTAGATTTAGATGCTACGGTATAGATATTACTTTAATTTTAAAGATCACTGGGCAGTTTTATATTGGAATTAGATGCTATGATATGGATATTACATTGTTAAAGGCCAAAGACACTTATTTAATTAGTTTTAGATACTATAGTAAGGATATTATATTAGTAGTAAAAAAGTCACAGGACACCTATTATATTAGTTTTAGATGTTATGATAGCATAATTGCATTAAAAGACAAAGAATTAGCTATTATATTAATTTAGCATTAATATTAAAAAGCACAGAAGAGCTGGGGTTGTGGCTCAGCAGTACAGTGCTAGCCTAGCACGCATGAGCATGTGCAGCTTGTTTGATCCTCAGCACCATGTAAAAATAAAGGCATTGTGTAAAACTAAAAAACAAATTAAAAAATATTAATAAAAAACATATGGAAGAAATTGTATTTGTTTTACATGGTATAATGAGGATATCATAGAAATTGTGCAGGTGTTATACCAACTTACAACGCTTTATTATGACTTTAGTATTAAAGGCCATAGTCCAGCTATTTTCTCGGTTTTTGATGCTATATTATGTATATATTAATACTAAAGGCCACAAGGCAACTATGATATCAGTATTATATTTATATTAAATGTCCTCTATTACATTAGAACTAGATGCTATACTATGGATATCACATTAATATTAAAGTCTAACAGCAACAATTATATTAGTTTTAGATACTATAAAATGGATTCTACATTAGTATAAAAAGCTACAAGGCACCTACTGTATTAGTTTAAGATTCTAGAATGTGCATATCATATTAGTTTTTAAGTCCAGACAACAGCTATATGTTAGTTTAAGATGCTATACTATGGTGCCGGGGTGCAATGGTGCACACCTGTAATCCAGCAGGTTGGGAGGCTGAGGCAGGAGGATCGTGACTTCAAAGCTAGCCTCAGCAAAAGCAAGGTGCTAAGCAACTCAGTGAGACCCTGTCTCTAAATAAAATACAAAATAGGACTGGGGATGTGGCCCAGTGGTTGAATGACTCTGAGTTCAATCCCCAGTAACCCCCACAAGAAAAAGATGCTATAGTATAGACATAACATTAATATAAATGCCATAGTAGTGCTATTGTATTAGTTTTAGATGCTATAACATGGAAATTATATTAATATTGTAGGTCACAGGGATGATCTTATGTTATTAGATAGTATGATATAGATATTATATTTGTATGGAAGGCCACAGGGCAGCTACTATTATTGTTGTACAGGCCAGAGTAATGGATCTTATATTAATATTAAAAACAAAGTGGGGGACTGGGGTTGTGGCTCAGCAGTAGAGCGCTTGCATAGCATGTGCGTGGCCCGGGTTCGATCCTTAGCACTACGTAAAAATAAACGCATTGTGTACAACTAAAACAAATAAATAAATTTTTTTTAAGAAGTGGTAGTTATTAAATCTAAAACTTAAGATGCTTACAGTATGAATATCATATTAGTATTAAAAGCCACAAGGATGCCTATTATAATAGAAGCTATAATAGAATATCATTAATATTAAAGAGTACATGACAGCTAATATATTGGCTTTACATATTATTGTATAATATTATATTAGTACTAAAGGCCACAGGCACCTATTCATTTAATTAGATGATATATACAATGGATATTAGTATTGCAGCCTACAGTGCAGCTATTATATTATTTTTACATGCTATAATATGTATAGCATATTATTATTGTAAGCCACAGGGAAGATAATTTATCAGTTTTTAATACTGAAAGAATGTTGTCCAGAAGGTGGCCATTGTATTAGTTTTAGATGCTATAGTACGGATGTCATATTAGTATTAAAGGTCACAATGGAAGCTCTTTCATTGGTTTTTAAATGCTATAGTCTGAAATATCGTATTAGTAATGAAAGGACATTAGCAGCTACTTTATTAGTTTTAGGTGCTATACATGGATACCATATAACTATGAAAGGCCATGACATGGCTATTAAACCGATTTTCAATGCTATATGATGGCTATCATATAGTATTAAAGGCCATAGAACAGCGCTTATAAGAGTTTTTAATTCTATAGCATTGATACCGTATTATTATTAATGGACACAGGGCAACGATATAAGTTTTGAGGCCACAGTATGGATATCATACTAGTATTAAGGGTCCAGAGCACC
>CM046660.1:186977877-187018733 GCA_025594165.1 Tamias sibiricus | reverse complement strand
GTCTCTGAAAGGGAAATGATGAAAACTACTACTCCATTTACCATAGCATCAAAAAAAGTAAAATACCTGGGAATCAACTTAACGAAAGAGGTGAAGGACCTTTATAATGAAAACTATAGAACACTAAAGAAAGAATTCATAGAAGACCTCAGAAGATGGAAAGACCTACCTTGTTCTTGGATAGGTAGAATTAATATTGTCAAAATGTCCATACTACCAAAAGCATTATACAGATTTGATGCAATTCCAATCAAAATCCCAATGACATTTCTCAAAGAAATAGAAAAAGCAGTATGAAATTCATCTGGAAAAATAAGAGACCCAGAATAGCTAAAGCAAGAAAAGTGAAGTTGCTGGCATCACCATACCAGTCTTTAAATTATACTATAGTGCTAAAGTAACAAAAACAGCATGGTATTGGCACCAAAACAGACTAGTAGACCAATGGTACAGAATTGAGGACACAGAGACTAATACATATAATTTCAGCTATCTTATATTAGACAAAGGTGCCAAAAATGTACAGTGGAGAAAGAATAGCCTCTTCAACAAATGGTTCTGGAAATACTGGAAAGCCATATGCAACAAAATGAAATTAAACCTGTATCTATCACCATGCACAAAATTCAATTCAAAGTGGAACAAAGACTTAGAAATTAGACCAGAGACAATACACCTAATAGAAGAAACAGTAAGCTACAATTTCCAACATGTCAGATTAGGCTCCATGTTCCTTAACAAGAATCCTGTAGCACAAGAATTAATACCAAGAATTACTGAATGGGATAGATTTAAGCTAAAAAGCTTCTTCTCAGCAAAAGAAACAATCACTGAGGTGAATAGAGAGGCAACTAACTGGGAACATATATTTAATACATGCACATCAGATAGAGCACTAATTTCTAGAATATATAAAGAACTCAAAAAACTTGACACCAAAAAAACAAATAATCTAATCGATAAATGGGCTAAGGAATTGAAAAGACCCTTCTAAGAAGAAGTACACGATTAATCAACAAATACATGAAAAAATGCTCACCATCGCTGGCAATTAGAGAAATGCAAATCAAAACTACTCTAAGAATTCATTTCACTCCAGTCAGAATGGCAGCTATCAAGAACACAACAACAATAAATGTTGGAGAGGATGTGGGGAAAAAGGCACACTCATACATTGTTGGTGGGACTGCAAAATGGTACAACCATTATGGAAAGCAGTATGGAGATTTCTTGGGAAAATTGGAATGGAGCCAACCTATAACCCAGCCATCCCACTCCTGGGTCTATTCCCAAAGGACTTAAAAACAGCATATTACAGGCTGGGATTGTGGCTCAGCGGCAGAGCGCTCGCCTTGCATGTGCGCGGCCCGGGTTCGATCCTCAGCACCACGTAAACATAAATGCATTGCATTGTATACAACTAAAGTAAATAAATAAATATTTTTTAAAAAACCAGCATATTACAGTGACACAGCCACTTCAATGTTTATAGCAGCACAATTCACAATAGGTAGGTTGTGGAAAAAACCTAGATGTCCCTCTGTAGAAGAGTGGATAAAGAAAATATGGTATATATACACAATGGAATTTTTACTCAGCAATAAAAGAGAATAAAATAATGACATTCGCTGGTAAGTGGATGAAGTTGAAGAATATAATCCTAAGTGAAATCAGTCAATCTTAAAAATCCAAATACCAAATATTTCCTCTGATATAAGGTGGCCGGTTCATAGTATTGTTGGGTTGGGGGTACATAGGAGGATTAGAGGAACAGTATAATGGTCAAAGGGAAGGAAGGGGAAGGGAGGTAGCAAGGGGGAAATGGGGTGAAAAAAAAGAAAAAAGTGGTTGAATAAGATGCTAAATGCGGCCGGGCGCGGTGGCGCAAGCCTGTAATCCCAGCACTTTGGGAGGCTGAGGCAGGAGGATCGCGAGTTCAAAGCCAGCCTCAGCAATGGAGAGGCACTTAGCAACTCAGTGAGACCCTGTCTCCAAATAAAATACAAAAAAGGTCGGGGGATGTGGCCCGGTGGTCGAGTGCCCCTGAGTTCAATCCCCGGTACCACAAAAAAAAAAAAAAAGATGCTAAATGCATGATTGAAGTCTTGAATGCTACAAATATACTTTGTATACAAACTGTTTTGTGCAAAAAGATGCTCTATATGTGTAGTATGAACTGTAATACATACTACTACTATAAATAAAAATTAAAGAGGGTTGGGGAGGCTGGGATTGTGACTCAGCGGTAGAGCGCTCGCCTGGCACGAGTGCAACCCAGGTTCGATCCTCAGCACCATGTAAAAATAAATGGATTGTGTACAACTAAAACAAATAAATAAATATTTTTTTTAAAAAGAGTGGCTGGGGTTGTGGCTTAGTGGTAGTGTGCTCGCCTACCACGTGCAAATAAAGGCATTGTGTACAACTAATAAATAAATAAATATTTTTTAAAAGGGGGGGTGGCTGAAGATATGGCTCAGTAGTAAAGTGGCTGGTTTAAATCTCCAGTACCCAAAAATAGTGACTGGGCAGCTTTTATCAGCTATTATATCAGCTTTAGAAGCTATAATTTGGTATCATAATAGTATGAAAAGCTACAGGGCCACTATTGTATTAGTATATATTCTACACTATGGCTATCATTCTAGCATTAAACACCACCATGTAGTTTTTTTTTTTATTATTTTCAGATGCTACATTATGTGTATTATTTTGTATTAAGGCCACAGTGTGACAATTATATTAATTTAGATGCTACAGTATGACATTATATTAAATGTTAAAGGTCACAGGGCAGGTACTTTATCAGTTTAAGATGATATAATATGAATATCATATTAGTATTATATATATATATATCATATTATATTATTAAAGGCCACTGGGCATTTATTACATTAGTTTTAGAGGCCACAGTATTGATATTATATTAATGCTACAGGCTAGAGAGCAGTTATTATACTAGTTTTATAGGCTATGGTGTGATATCATTACTGTTATAGGCCACAGGGCTGCTCTTTTATTCATTTTATATGCTATAGTATTGGTATTATATTAGTAGTAAAAGTCAAAAGTTAGGTTTTACATTGGAATTAGATTCCATCATGTAGATACTACATTAGTATTAAAGGCCACAGGGCAGTTGTTATAGTAGTTTAAGGCCAAGCATGCATATTATATTAGTATTGAAGACCAAAGGTCAGTTATTATATTAATTTCAGATTGTCTATTACAGATTCCACATTATTATGAAAGACCACAGGACAGCTATTACATCAGGTTTAGATGCTATACTATGGAGATTATATTAGCACTGAAGTCTACTGGACAGGTATTATATAAGTTTTAGATGCTACAATATGGATATTCCACTAATAAGAGTGTGAGTATTATAATATAAGAGGCCACAATGTGGATATTGTATTAGTATTACAGGCAGCATGTGAACATTACATTAATATTAAAAACCATAGAGAAGTCATTATATTGGTATGAGGGCAGGGTGTGCATATTTTATTAATGTTAGAGGCTATAATTATGATATTATATTAGCATCTAAGGCCACCATATAAATATTATATTACTGTTAGAGGCCACCATAGTGATATTACATTAATACTAGAGGCCACAGTGTGGACATTAGGCTAGTATAAAGATGATAAGGCTGAATGTAATACAGCTATGGGCACTATATTACTATCAGAGGCCACATGTGGACACCTTAGTATCAAAAGTCACTATGAATAATGCATTAGCATTAGAGGCTGCATATAAATAACACATTAGCACTATCACACCACCATATCAGTAGTACCTTACCACCCTGTCAGGGAAGGTTGCTCGCCCTCTGGTGGCTGCTGGGACTCAGTGCAAGACAACTGCAGTTCAGAGGTGCACATGCACCTCATCCTGGCATTCTTGGGAAATGGATGAACTTCAGAGCTGTATCCAGATTATTAAAGGCCATGATTTTGGAAATTCAAACTGAAATGAAACACAGTAACCATTATTTTTCAAAAAGTGGTGATTGAACAAGCTTATGGAAACTATATTCAGTGAAATTAATGTATATGCAAATGAAAATTCCTACAAAATTAACTTATAGTAGCCCATAACTAAACTTTGAGAAAACAAACAAACAAACAAAAAAAAAAAAAAACCTATACAGAAACAGAAGAAAATCCATGTAATCGTAGAGAGTAATAAGGCTACGTGTGTGTGTGTGAGAGGCTGTGTGTGTGTGTGTGTGCGTGTGTGTGTGTGTGTGTGTGTGTGTATGTTCTGTAACTGGGGATCGAACACAGGACTGCACACGTTGGACAACCTCTCTAATACTCAACTACATCCTCAGCCCTTGTGATGAGTTTTAACACACAATACTAAAAGTCAATTGAAAGAAGAAAATTTTGATAGCATGGACTTTATAAAATTAAAGTTTTACTAAGTGTGGTATTGCATGTCAAGAATCCCAATTACTCAAAAGTCTGAAGCAGGAAGCTTGCAAATTCAAGGCCAGCCTGGGAGATTTTTTTGTTGTTGTTGTTGTTGTTGTTGTAGATGGACAGCATGCCTTTATTTTATTTCTTTATTTTTATGTGGTACTTAAGATCGAACCCAGTGTCTCACACATGTTAGGCAAGTGCTCTGCCACTGAGCTAGAGTCCCAGCCCCAGTCTGGGAGATTTTTAAAGGGATGGCGTGAAGTTCACTGGTAGAGCATTTCCCTGGCATATGTGAGGCCCTGGGTTCAATCCCTAGCATCACATAAAAAAAATTAAATTTTATACTCTGTGAAAGAGAGAACAAAAAGACAAGCTATAGACTGAGATAAATTATTTATAATATGCAATGCAAAAAAGGACTCTAATTAGAAATACACAAAAAAACTTCATAAAAACTGAGAACTAAAAACCCAAATAAAATGGGTAAATATCTGAACAGACACCTGACCAAAGGAAATACAAAGATGGCAAATACTTATACAAAATGATGTTCAGCATTGCATATCATCAGGGAATTGCAAATTAAAACAATAGTGAGGTAGCATGGCACACCTTTAGAACTGCTAAACTCTAAGTTGCAGTACACAAAGAGCACTTTCTTTGACATTTCTGTATAAAAATAAAAACAGTCAAATAAAACTTTAAACATGACCATGTTTTCAGAAACACCTGTTTAATTATTTATATAGTTGATTACTGGTAACTGACACTATTAGCTTGTTCTATATTTTATTATGAATACAAAATTTATTATAACACAAAAATCAAATAATTCAAGCTAATATTTAATTTAAGACAAGTGCCTGTTTTATATTCTGTTTTGAAGGAACAACACACATGTAAACTTGTTATATTTTTATGCTGTCACTAGGTCCATTTGACCTATGTTGTCCTCGCTGCAGAGGGCTCTGGTAATGGCAGGCCCTGAAGGATTCTAGGTAGTGTAGGCCATCATAACTTTTGTAGCTCTCACCCCAGGTCTCTTGGGAGCTACTTCCTCCTTTCTCTGGATACCCTGGGGACTCTGGGCAGTGTAGTCCAGCATTCTGCTGCTCAGCACACACCAAGGCCCCTGGAAGATTTGGGCTATGAGCTTGCCCTGGCACACTAAGGATTCTGGGTAGCATATCCCAATGACTGCCTGCCCATCCAAGAATCTTCCACAAAAGCCTCTGTTACACTGAAGATTCTGGGTAGTGTATGACAGGGACTGCCTGCTCAGCCAAGACTCCTCCACAAGCCCTCTGCTACATTGAGGATTCCGGGTAGATTATCCCAGGACTGTCTGCCCAGCCAAGGATTCTCCACAAAGACCTCAGGTAACTGCAGGCCACACAGTTACCAATAGCACCCATTAATTCCAGGCAGTAGTCATTCTGCCCATGCAGTTCTCAACAGAGGCTCCTGGGAACTGAGGACTACTGAGGATTTGGGATAGTGTAGTCCAGCATTAGGCCCACATGACCCTCAGTATGGCCCCTGGGAGCTTCAGGAACATGCTGGCCCAGATACTGCAGTCAAGAAACTGTCCACATAGCCATCACCACTGTGGGACTTGCCAGAGCGCTGACCCCACTGGGAACAGACTCACCAAGCAAACCCCAGCATCCTCAGACTTCTTCTAAATGTAGTCATGTAATGGAAAAGAAGTCTTTAATACAGCCACAATTGAAAATAATCAAATTCTTTAATATCAAATACCCAATTAATACACAGATTTCTCCATCTATTCAAACAAATTGGGTACAAATAGAGCATGCAGTGCATTTGATTAATAATGACAAGTAAAGTCCTCCTTTACTTGTCACCTACTTATTGACAAAGGTGGTTAATTTATACTGTAACTATTCCAGTCTGTGTTTTGCTTCTTTGTTTTGTTTTATTTCATAGTGCCTGGGATTGAGGCATTCCACCCCGAACTATAACCCTACCCACAAGGTTCTTCTTGTAACCAACAAATACAATATTTACACTTAATGTAACTTTGAATTTCAACACACATCAACTTCTCAATATTTCTCAAGTACTTAAAACTATAAGAAAAATCAGTCATTAAAACATGAAAAAAAAAAGAATAAGAGCAAGCAATGAGGTGCACATCAGCCCTTCCCCTCAGGCCACAGTGGGACACCAGGCACTGGGCCCTCCCTGCACCATCCTGAGGAGGCATCTGTGTTTCTCCTGTGTCCTTGGATTTCTCCCAAATATACACTCAAGCCACACAAAACACACTAAAGTATAATGATGAGCAGCCAAAAGCCTTAGTAAGGAATACTGTTGTAAAAAAAGTTCTGCTAAAATATTACCTGGAAAGTAGAGAACATGGCAGAACGTCTTCCTCAGCACACCAGGCAGTGCATAGGAAGCTTCTTCCTCATGTTTTCCTCACACGGACCTCTGTCATCCTGAATCCACAGTGAGTCAGTAGTAGGAGCCAAGGAAAAAGAAGCTGTGGTCCTTGCCAAAGACAATCCCCCAGGCCAAGGTGTCTCTCCAGGTGGGTCCCCAGGATAAGAAACCTCTGCTCCTCACCTTAGGACCACCAGGTGTCCCCAGATGTGGCATCTCCCATGTGGGTCCCCAGGAGTAGGAAACTTGCAGAGAACACAGAACATGGCCCAGCAAAAGCAGGTGGTGAGAGAAAGTTGTCATGTACGCCCCCTGCTGGCAGCTGTGGGCAGCGCAGGACGCCAGATGCTGGCTGTTCAGAGCTGCCTCTGCATCCCCTTGTGCTAGTCACAGTGAAGCTCTGAAATTCATAGTTCTGATTTTTTCAGGTCATGATTTTATGAATCAAAAAGAAATAGATGGCTGGGGATGTAGCTTAGTGGCAGAGCACTTGCCTAGCACATGTGAGGCTATGGATTTGATCCTCAGCACCACATTAAAAAAATTAATAAATAAAATAAAGGCATGCTATCCATCTACAACTAGAAAAAAATTTTTAAAAATATAAAGCCAAACCTATATTGATCAAAAGGATGGAGATAGAAAGCTGCAAAGTACATGGCCAATACACAAAATTCCACTAATTTACTATATATCAGCAATCATGTAGAGGAAACAATGGAATGTGTAAACTGGAATGAGAGGAATTTAAATGTGTTAATGTTTAAAATAGCACCCCCCCAAAACCGAAGTACCTGCATGTAAGTCTTTATTTATTTATTTTTCTTTTTTCTTTTGGTACTGGTTATTGAACTCAGGGGCACTCGACCACTGGGCCACTTCCCCAACACTTTTTTGTATTTTATTTAGAGACAGGGTCTCACTGAGTTGCTAAGTGACTCATCATTGCTGAGGCTTGCTTTGAACTCACAATTCTCCTACTTCAGCCTCCCAAGTTCTGGGATTACAGGCGTGCACCACCACACCCAGCCTGCATATAAGTCTTAAAGTACAACCATACTTTTAGAAAATCTTGAAACAGTAGAAAGAAATCAAATTAAATATAAATAAACGCAGAGGTATTCCTTGTTCGGGTCTCAATATAGTTAAGATAATAATTTTCTCAATCTTGAGCCTCAGATTCAGTGCATTCCCAGTGAAATTCCCAGCAAGCCATTTCTAAACCTAGGATATGGACACACCTCAAGAAGGCACACCCCAGAACCTGTCAAAAGACTCCATACACTTGCATTAAAAATGTCAACCTGCAAAACTTTAGAAGACATGCATGACCACATGTTTCAGGACGAGGCTTTAAACACAGGCCTCAAACAAATCTGTGAAAGAAAAAAAAAACTGATAATGTGGATTATATTAAATTACTCTGTAAAAAAATCATATTAAGAATTAGCGGGACTGGGATTGTGTTTCATCGGCAAAGCGCTCGCCTTTCATGTGTGCAGCCCGGGTTCGATCCTCAGCACCACGTAAACATAAATGCATAGCATTGTGTACAACTAAAGTAAATAAACAAATATTTTAAAAAATTAGCATCCGCATATTAGAGAAAACATTCAGCCTTTTGTTTGGTGGGATTGGCTTATTTTGCTTAGCATGATATTCTCTAACTCCAACCATTTACAGGCAAATGCCATAATTTCACCTTGTTTTAAAGCTGAGTAATATTCTATTAAGTATATATACCACATTTTCTTTATCCATTCATCTATTGAGGGGCATCTAGGTTGGTTCCATAGTCTAGCTATTGCGAATCACAATGTATAAATGCATTCTACTGTCATGTTTAACTAATTAAAACAAATAAGTTTTTAAATCATATTAAGGAAATGAAAAGACAAAGACGGGGCAAAACACTTGGAAAGCATGTCTAAAATAGACTTGTGTCCAGAATATAGTAAGACACTCAACAATAAGACAACCCAACAGGTAAAATCTGAATAGACAAATCACAAGACAGTAAAATATGGCAAAGAAGCATAAAAATTATTCTTAGCATCATCTGTTGTGAAGAAAGCACAAACTAAAACCCTGACATGCACTGCACACCTACTAGGCTTCTAAGGTCTTTCCTTCAGTGTAGCATCCACCATTAGGACAATGAGCAGCCACAGGCACTCCCGTGCATTGCTGGTAGAGCACACAACAGCTCAACCTTATAAAGAAGTTGGCCAATTTCCCCAAAGATAGACATGGTGTCACCACATGATCCTAAGAACATAAGACAACTGCCTCAAAAACATACATCTAGATAACAGCATGCAATTACATACAGCAGATTTGTTCACAGTGGCCAAATACCTCAGAGGACATTCCTGCCCACCCTGGGGGGTGTTGAGAGGATGTCCTTGCTGAGAAGGTGGAGGGGGGACTTTAGAGGATGTCCCTGCCCACAGAGTTGAGGTGGCTGGGGAGCTTTGGAGGATGTCCCTGCCCATGGGGTGGAGGGGGTGGGGGCTTCAGAGGACACACCTGACCCCACACATCACATTTTGCAACGCTCCAGTGGCACCACAGCTACCACGTAGGGAAAGAGGATGGCTCCTGAAGGGCTCAGGGGAGCTCATTTGCACTCTGTCCCACACGGATCCCTTGTTTATGTGTTTGGTTGTTGGCCCCCTGTTTTGTCTGCAAATAAGTCAAAAGCCCAAGCCACAGACCCCTTTCCCCACTTGTCGCTGAAGGCAGAGAGTGAGGGCCCAGGGAATTCACATGTCAGCTCAGGTCCCCTGTGAAGGCCCAAGCCTAGAAAATCCATTCCTGGCTCTGGAGAGAAGTCTAGGGTTTGAGGCAGAGTTGGTCAGGAAGGAGACACCCTAGTCTCCTGGGAAGTAACACTCCCTCTGTCTGCTGCCAGGCCCCTCCCTTGGCTACTGCTGGCTCCTCTCCTGGTTTCCTCCAATCTGTAACCTCATAGGTGTGAGCCAGACAGGGGTGTGTGTGTGTGTGCATGTGTGTACATATGTGTACACATAGGTATAGTCATGCACAGGTGCATGGGTGTGTGTCATGGGCATGTGTAACAGAGTTGATGGGGAGGGTGGTGAGAGCGTTGTGTATGTGTGTGCACCTACACAAATGTGTATACTTGTATTTGTGTGTTTATATTTCCACTTGGGATGCCAGTCAGGGAAAGAGTGCACCCTCCTCCTCCAGGGGAATCCTAGATCCTCACCTTCCTTCTATGGAAAAAAAAATTCTAAAAATATTTTTTTCTTTTAAAAATATTAAGAATTAAAGTGATGCTGTGTTTCTTATTAGAATACACACACTTGGTCAAGGCCCAGCCCAGCTCAGGGACAGCAGAGGGACCATACCAGCAGCCCAGATAGGAGTGTAACTCCCTCTGTCACTGCACCTTTCCCTGTGCTGCTGGAGGGGGCTGGAATCAGGCCTCCCCATCCCAGTAGAAACAGGACTAGAATGTGCTGAGGTCTCCCTTAGAAGAACAAGTTGAGCAGTGAAGGGGAAGGCAATGCCCAACACTCAACACCCGGGACATAGACTTTGCTGCCCATGAAGGAAGAGGGCAGTCTTTGGTCTTGGATCTGATGCTCAACCCTGAGCTGAGAGCACAGCTCTCAGACACAAATGTCCCCAGGCACAGCAGTGAATGGCCTGAACTTGGAACAGGAGAATTGGGGGGCTCAAAACTGAATCAGTTCCTTTCCTGCCACATGCCCCTGACCTTATCTCACCTTACCTGCCCTCTGGCCTTTCAACTCAGCCCTCCATATGCCTTGGCCATTTTCTTGGTCCCTCACCTAAACAAAGCTCCAGGATTCATTCTCAGCTTCAAATTCAGAATGGTCTCCTTAATGTTGAAGTGATAAGCAAGGTACACTGGGAGGAGCAAATATCTTTAGTACAGGGAGAGTCAGTGGGTTCATTTCCCAGGACCGACACAACAGAGCACAGACATATTTGTGACTTAAAGCACAAACCTGCTATCTCACCATTTTGGAGGCCAGAATCCCAAAATGAGGGTGTCAGCAGGGTCGGTTCTCCTTCTGAAAGTTGGTAGAAGGGTCCTTCCCTGTCTCTTCAGCTTCTGGTGTTTGCTGACAATCTCCTGAATTGCAGCATTAGAGAAATAATTATCCATTAAAGCAAGGGAAGGGAGTTTAATCAGGGCCCTATATGCTGGGGAGGGGGTATCTTTGCTAAATTGACTAAGCAGGGTGCTCTTCTAGCACTGAATTTTATAAGGCAGTGCAACAAACCCAGGAGAGGGTTCAGGAGTCTGACAGAAGTGTGGCCAAGCAGAGGATCTTTGTCAGTCTCCTCTTGTTCATTCTTCTCTTCTTCTTTTTTTTTTTTTTTGATTATTTATTTACTTATTCATAATGCACAAGTATACCATCTTTTTACATACAACTGCTTGTATACAAAGTATATAAGTACCATTCAGATCTTTAATCATGCATTTAGGATAATGATATCCATCTCATTCAACCACCATTTTCCCCCCTTCTCCCCCCCTGCTCCCTCCCTTGCCCTCCCTTTCCTTTGACCTTTCTAGTGTTCCTCTAATCCTATGTACCCCCATCCAATCACACTGTGAACTAACCTCCTTATATCAGAGAAAACATTTGGTATTTGGATTTTTGAGATTGACTAATTTCACTTAGCATTATATTCTCCAACTTCATCCATTTACCTGCAAATGCCATTATTTTATTCTCTCTTATTGCTGAGTAAAATTCCATTTTGTATATATACCACATTTTCTTTATCCACTCATCTACTGAGGGACATCTAGGTTGGTTCCACAACCTAGCTATTATGAATTGTGCTGCTATAAACATTGTGTGTCACTGTAATATGCTGTTTTTAAGTCTTTTGGGAACAGACCCAGGAGTGGGATGGCTGGGTCATAGGGTTGTTCCATTCCCATTTTCCCAAGAAATCTCCATACTGCTTTCCATAGCGGTTGCACCATTTTGCAGTCCCACCAGCAATGTATGAGTGTGCCTTTTTCCCCACATCCTCTCCAACATTTATTGTTTGTGTTCTTGATAGCTGCCATTCTGACTGGAGTGAAATGAAATCTTAGAGTAGTTTTTATTTGCATTTCTCTAATTGCCAGAGAGGTTGAGCATTTTTTCATGTATTTGTTGATTGATTGCATATCTTCTTCTGAGAAGTGTCTTTTCAGTTCCTTAGCCCATTTATTGATTGGGTTATTTTCTTTTTTGGTGTAAAGTTTTTTGAGTTCTTTATATATTCTAGAAATTAGTGCTCTATCTGATGTGCATGTATTAAATATTTGTTCCCAATTAGTTGGCTCTCTATTCACCTCACTGATTGTTTCTTTTGCTGAGAAGAAGCTTTTTAGCTTAAATCTATCCCATTCATTAATTCTTGGTAATAGTTCTTGCACTACAGGATTCTTATTAAGGAACTTGGGGCCTAATCCGACATGTTGGAAATTGGAGCTTACTTTTTCTATTAGGCATATTGTCTCAGATCTAATTCCTAGGTCCTTGATCCACTTTGAATTGAGTTTTGTGCATGGTGAGAGATACAAGTTTAATTTCATTTTGTTGCATATGGATTTCCAGTTTTCCCAGCACCATTTGTTGAAGAGGCTATCCTTTCTTTACTGTACATTTTTTGCACCTTTGTCTAATATAAGATAACTGAAATTATATGTATTAGTCTCTGTGTCCTCAATTCTGTACCATTGGTCCACCCGTCTGTTTTGGTGCCAATACTATGCTGTTTTAGTTACTATTGCTCTATAGTATAATTTAAAGTCCTGGTATGGTGATGCCCCCTGCTTCACTTTTCTTGCTCAGGATTGCTTTGGCTATTCTGGGTCTCTTATTTTTCCAGATCAATTTCATGATTGCTTTTTCTATTTCTTTGAAAAATGACATGGAATTTTGATTGGGAAATGCATTAAATCTGTATAATGCTTTTGTAGTATGGACTTTTTTTTTTTTTTTTTTTTTTTTTTTGGTACCGGGGATTGAACTCAGGGCCACTCGACCACTGGGCCACATCCCCAGCCCTTTTTTGTATTTTATTAGAGACAGGGTCTCACTGAGTTGCTAAGTGCCTCACCATTGCTGAGGCTGGCTATGAACTCGTGATCCTCCTGCCTCAGCCTCCCAAGTACTGGGATTACAGGCGTGTGCCACCGCGCCCGGCTTAGTATGGACATTTTGACAATATTGACTCTACCTATCCAAGAGCAAGGTAGGTCTTTCCATCTTCTGAGTTCTTCTATGATTTCTTTCTTTAGTGTTCTATAATTTTCTTTATAGAGGTCTTTCACCTCTTTTGTTAAGTTGATTCCCAGGTTTTTTTTTTTGTTTTTTTTTTTTTTTTATGCTATTGTAATTGGGGTCGTTTTCTTCATTTCCCTTTCAGAGGCTTTGTCACTGATGTATAAAAATGCCTTTGACTTATGGCTATTGATTTTGTATCCTGCTACTTTGCCGAATTCATTTACTAGTTGTGAAAGTTTTCTGGTAGAGTTTTTTGGGTCTTCTAGGTAGATTATCATGTCATCAGCAAATAGTGCTAATTTGAGCTCTTCTTTTCCTATCTTGATCCCTTTAATTTCTTTCATCTGTCTAATTCCTCTGGCCAGAGTTTCCAGTACTATGTTAAATAGCAGTGGTGAAAGGGGGCATCCCTGTCTTGTTCCAGTTTTTAGAGGAAATGCTTTCAATTTTTCTCCATTTAAGATAATGTTAGCTCGGGGCCTTGCATAAATAGCTTTTATAATGTTGAGATATATTCCTGATATTCCTAGTTTTTCTAGTGTTTTGAACATAAAGGGGTGCTGTATTTTGTCAAATGATTTTTCTGCATCTATTGAGACAATCATATGATTTTTATCTTTAAGTCTATTGATGTGATGTATTATGTTTATTGATTTCTGAATATTGAACCAGCCTTGCATCCCTGGAATAAACCCCACTTGATCGTGGTGCACTATCTTTTTTTTAAATATTTATTTATTTACTTTAGTTGTACACAATGCGATGCATTTATGTTTACATGGTGCTGAGGATCAAACCCGGGCCGTGCACGTGGGAGGCAAGTGCTCTGCCGCTGAGCCACAACCCCAGCCCCTGCACTATCTTTTTGATATGCTTTTGTATCCGATTTACCAGAATTTTGTTGAGGATTTTTGCATCTATGTTAATTAAAGATATTGGCTTAAAGTTTTCTTTTTTGGATGCGTCTTTGCTTGGCTTTGGAATTAATGTAATATTGGCCTCATAGAAAGAGTCTGGAAGAGCTCCCTCTTTTTCTATTTCTTGAAATAGTTTGAAGAGCATTGGTATTAATTCTTCTTTGAAAGTCTTGTAGAACTCAGCTGTAAACCCATCAGGTCCTGGACTTTTCCTTGTTGGTAGCTTTTTGATGACATCTTCTATTTCTTTGCTTGTAATTGATCTGTTTAAATTGTGTATAGCCTCCAGATCCAGTTTAGGCAAATCATATGACTCTAGAAATCTGTCAATGCATTCAGTATTTTCTATTTTGTTAGAGTACAAGTTTTCAAAGTAATTTCTAATTATACTCTGTATATCTGAGGTGTTTGTTGTGATATTCCCTTTTTCATCATGAATGGTAGTAACTTGAGTTTTTTCTCTTCTTCTTTTCATTAGCATCACTAAGGGTCTGTCAATGTTGTTTATTTTTTCAAAGAACCAACTTTTAGTTTTATCAATTCTTTGAATTGTTTCCTTAGTCTCAATTTCATTAATTTCTGCTCTGATTTTGATTATTTCCTGTTTTCTGCTACTCTTGGTGTTGATCTGTTCTTCTTTTTCTAGTGCTTTGAGGTATGATGTTAAGTCATTTATTTGTTGGGTTTTTTTTCCTTTTAAGGAATAAACTCAGTGCAATGAATTTTCCTCTTACTACTGCCTTCATAGTGTCCCAGAGATTTCTATACAGTGTATCTGTGTTCTCATTTGCCTCTAGGAATTTTTTGATCTCCTCTTTGATGTCTTCTTCAACCCCTTGTTCATTCAGTAGCATGTTGTTTAGCTTCCAGTTGATTTAGTAGTTTTTCTTATTCCTTGTTTTGTTGTTGATTTCCAATTTCATTCCTTTATGGTCCGATAGCATGCAGGGTAGTATCTCTATTTTTTTATATTTGCTGAGAGTTGCCTTGTGACATAATATATGGTCTATTTTGGAGAAGGAGCCATGTGCTGCTGAGAAAAAAGTGTATTCTTTTACTGCGGTATGAAATATTCTATATATGTCCGTTAAATCTAAGTTATTAATTGTTTTAAGGAGGCCTACGGTTTCTTTGTTTAGCTTTTGTTTGGATGATCTATCTATTGGTGAGAGAGGTGTGTTGAAATCCCCTAGAATAACTGTGTTGTGGTCAATTTTACTCTTGAATTTGAGAAGAGTTTGTTTGATGAATGTAGGTGCTCCATTATTTGGGGCATATAGATTTATGATTGCTATATCCTGTTGATGAATGGTTCCTTTAAGTAGTAAGAAATATCCATCTTTGTCCCTTTTGATTAGTTTTGGCTTGAATTTTACCTTATTTGAAATGAGAATGGAAACCCCCGCTTGCTTCCGCAGGCCATGTGAGTGATAAGACTTTTCCCAGCCTTTCTCCTTCAGTCTATTGATGTCTTTTTCTATGAGGTGTGTTTCTTGGTGACAGCAAATTGTTGGGTCATTTCTTTTAATCCATTCATATAATCTGTGTCTTTTGAATGGTGAGTTTAGGCCGTTAACATTCAGGGTTATTATTGAAATGGGATTTTTATTCCCATCCATTTTTATTTGTATTATGATCTTTAGCTTGATTTGGTTTCTCTTCTGGTTGGTATTTCCCTTAGTTTAATATCTCCCTTTGTTGATTTTTGTTGTTATTTTTCTCTTCTTCTTCATGAAAATTTTGCACAGGATGTTCAGAAGTGCTGGCTTTCGAGCTGCGAAATCTTTTAACTTTTGCTTGTCGTGGAAGGTTTTATTTCATCTTCGAATCTAAAGCTCAATTTTGCTGGATATAAGATTCTTGGTTGACATCCCTTTTCTTTCAGAACTTGAAATATGCTATTCCAGGATCTTCTTGCTTTTACGGTCTGGGTAGAAAAGTCTGAACATAGTCTGATTGGTTTCCCCCTATATGTAATCTGCTTCCTTTCTCTTGTGGCATTTATTATTATCTCCTTGCTCAGTATATTAGGCATTTTCATTATAATGTGTCTTGGTGTGGATCTGTTGTGATTTTGTATGTTTGGTGTTCGGTAAGCCTCTTGAACTTGGTTTTCCCATTCATTCCTCAAGTTTGGAAAATTTTCTGTAATTATTTCATTAAATAAATTGTTCATTCCTTTGGCTTGAAACTCTGCCCCCTCCTTTACCCTGATCACTCTTATGTTTGGTCTTTTTATGTTGTCCCATAATTCTTGGATGTTCTGTTCTTGGTTTCTTATCGTTTTTGCTGTGTAATCTAGATTTTTCTCTAGGGAATATATTTTGTCCTCATTATCTGAGGTTCTTTCTTTCAAGAGATCTACTCTGTTGGTGATACTTTCAATTGAGCTTTTATTTTGGTTTACTGCTTCTTTCATTTCTGGCAATTTCTGTTTGGTTTCTCTTTAGAGCCTCTATCTCCCTATTGAAGTAATCTTTTACTTCCTGTATTTGTTTATGGAGATCTTTGTCAAAATGATCTTTTGCCATCTGTACTTGCTCCCTCATCTCATTTTTTAGTTCATTCTTAAGTTCCGCAAGCATTTGGCAAATGTAATTTCTAAATTCCATCTCTGTCATTTCACCAACTGTGCATGCCATGGAATCTACTGTGGAGGTATATTGATTTGTTTGTGCCACTTTCCTTCCTTGTTTCTTCATCTTGCTTTTATGTCTATTCTTCTTGCACTATGGGACCTTGACTATTTTGATTTTACCTTAGAACCTTACGTTGCTCCGGTAGTACAATGCTATCAGATCCCCTTATATTTCCTTTACACTTTAAAATCAGACACTTTCTATTCAGAGAATCCCAGTTTGATCACAATGTACAGATTTAGTTAACCTAGATAGTGTTTCCAATTTAGTCTGTAAGCTTCTAATTGGGACTTTATAGATTCAAGTAATGGACACAGAGGTGATATGTTTAGTAAGAGGGAAGTGAGTGAACTGACTTGTTCTTTCTTAGAAAGTATGAAAAGAGAGTTCTATGGAAGTGGTTTAGTATCAGCAGATGAGAGAGGAAATAGTGAATGATTAGGTGGAAAGACCAATTTATATATAAACCTAATTTATGCAGTGGTTTAGAGAAGAAATAAAGATGGAGAAAAAGGAAAAAGAAAAAAAGGGGAAAAAAAGGAAGAAAAAGAAAAAAGTGACCAAGGAGTAGAAATTAGTATGAGAGAGAGTGAGTCTAGAAAATAGAGAATACACTATATATAACACCACTTTGCTATATATTTCAATTGTACTCGTTCAAAAAATCCCAATTTCTGAATATAACTTGTTTTTGCCTTTGTTGAGTATGCAATGGCAGGGTGTAAATAGGGAAGATGAAGGAAGAAGAAAAAATACTAAAGTAAGAAGGAAGAAAAGAAAGAAAGCAAAGAGGAGCAGAAGCAAACAAACACACTGTCAATCAAAACAAAACAAAAAAAAAAAAAAAAAAAAACAGAAACTAACAACAACCGCCCCCAAGAAACAACAAAACAAACAAAAAAAAACAAAAATGTTGAAACCAGGAATAAGTCTCAAGCCAAATGGACCCTTGGAAGCCCTTCTTATTTTCCTTCCAGATTAAGCCAATTGACCCGGAACATATCCAGTCAGCAATCCTGTTAGTGGAGTCGAGGCTGCACCTTTGGCCCTTTGCAGAATGGCACAGTGGAAGAATGGAGGGGGCTTATCCTCAGGATGAGCCCTGCGTTCAGCAGCAGGGAGCTGCCACTCTGGGCCCTGCAGGCCAGGCAAACTGGAGGCTGGATCTCTCCTTCTATTCTCTTCTTTAAACAATATAAATCCATGTTGTCATTTGCTTGCCTTCTACTCATCAGTGACCAGCTGACTCATCACTGGGATTTCAGAGTGGAAGATACTTGCTGGATGGGGACAAAAGCCAGGCATTTAGTAAGGAGGAATTTCTATGAAAATAAAGAAAACATATGGGGAAAAAAAAAGTCACAAGTAAATTCCATTCCTGGATTGTCTTTGATGTGCTATGGTTTGAATTTTTGTCATCCAGAATTCATATGTTGAAATTTTAATACCCCAAGTTGTGTGGTAATAGTGAGAGGAACTCTAAGAATTGATTGGGCCCTGAACACTCTGTTCTCATGAGTGTATTTGTCCATTTATAAATGAATGGATCAAGGGACTGGGGATATAGTTCAGTTGGTAGAGTGCTAGTTTCACATGTACACAGCCCTGGGTTCAATGCTCAGCACAAAAAATAATAATTAATTAATTAAGGGATCAATGAGTTGTCAAGAGAGCAGCTTTGCTATAAAAACCAGCTCTCAGGCACAGCTAGTCTCACCATGTGATGCCTGCACTGCCTCAGGATACTGCAGAGTCCCCTCCAGAAGAAGGTCTTCAACAGATGCAGCCCCCTGACCTGGGACTCCCTATACACCTTAAAATTAAAAATAGCTTTTTAATGAATGACTCAGTCTCAGTAGTGCAGATATAGAAACAGAAAACCAACCAAGACATATTAAAATAGCAAGATGCAAAGCAGATGGCTAAAGACAAAAGGAAATTGATGTGCTATATGTAGGCAACTTAGCAATTACTGGAATTTGAATTTTAAAAAAAAAAAAGCAACCCTGAAATTGAAATACTAAAGGATTACATTAACAAAATATAAACAAGTATGCATTCAGAAAACTTTGAAACATGGTTGAGAGAAATGAAAAGAAACATAAATAAATGCAGTGATTTTCCTTGCTCAGAAGCAATTCAATCATTATTTCTAGGAAGACAATTCTTTCCAGCTTGATCTTTAGAGTCAGCAAAATCCCAATCAATTCACCACCAAAGATACCTACAAACTCTAAACCTAGAAGAGGTAGCATGGGAGGGAACAAAAGTAGCTCAAGAATCTACTCATCCGTTTCTAAGCAATTAAAGTTTCAGGGATCACAGAGTGTGGCATTGGTAAAGGCATTGGAAATAGACAAGTAAAACCAGTCCAAGTGATTCTGTCAAAGGGACACAGGCAATTCAATGGAGAGAGAAAAGTCTGTACCACAAATGGCTACAGAAAAATTGTGGGGGGAAAAATGAACCATGTGGAATCATATGGAATATAATAAACACAATCTTTATGGTTTACCCAAAAAGCTACTCAAAATAGTCTATAAAGTCAAATTTTAAAGCCAGGCATGAGGGGCTGGGATATGGCTTAGCAGTACAACACTCGTCTCACATATGTGAGGCACTGGGCTCGATCCTCAGCACCACATGAATAAAATAAAGGTATTGTAATCTATGGTTGGTGAAAGGTCTTGTTTGTTGAAGTTTCTCTAAGAGTTATTTTATTTTAAAGGAACATATGCTTTGAATAACAATTTTCTGGGCATGTTTAACCTAGGTAAGAAAACCATGGTGCTGTTTAATTGTTAATAGATTGATATAAGATTGGACCAATACTTAATGTGTATAATTTTGCTATGTAGGGTTTTTGTGCTTTAAAAAATAAAAGTTAAAAAAAAAGGTATTGTGTCCACCCACAACTAAAAAAAATATTTTTCAAAAGAGCTATTAAAAAATAAAGCCATGTGTGGGGTGCATGCCTATAGTCCCAGCAGCTTAGAAGGCTAAGGCAGGAGGATCATGAGTTCAAAGCCAGCCTCCCGAACAATAAGGCACTAAGCAACTCAGTGAAACCCCGTCTCTAAATAAAATACTCAATAGTATTGAGGATGTGGCTCAGTGGTCAAGTACCCCTGAGTTCAATCCCTAGTACCAACAAAGAAAAGAAAGGAAGGAAGGAAGAAAGGAAGGAAGGAAGGAAGGAAGGGAGGGAAGGGAGGGAGGGAGGGAAAAAAAGATAAGAAAAGAACCCAGACTTAAATTTTCAAATGCAAAATTGTAAAAGTTATAGAAGAAAAATCTACATAGCCTTGTGTCTTATAAATAGGAGAAATCAGACACAGAAATGTGCACAGGAATAACACCCTGTGGAGATGAGCTCTGCTGCCAAAGCCAGGAAACTAGACAGGCTACAGTGAGACCATCTGGGGAATGCAGCCCACACCTCAATTCCAGAACTCTGGACTTCAGAGCTCTGAGGCAACAATCTCTGTGTGTCTAAGCTATCCAGTTTGTGCCACTTTCCTATGCAACACTTAGGAGAATGATACAGGCACATTCTGCTTCATCACCACCTTCTTCAAATACCTCTCTCCTCAAGCCCACCTCACATAGGGAGGGGGCAGGAGCAGGGCACTTCACAGACCATGACCACTGCCAGGTGGTCACTCTCCACCCTGTCTGGTGACTCTGGCCTCAGCTCTCAACCTCCTGGGGCCAGTGGAGAATGAGGACAAGGAGGATGAGCAGACAAAGAGGTCAGCTTTCCTGGAACTGGACACTGAGCCTCCCCCTTGCTATTCCTGGAGCCCAAATAGCACAGAACTACAAAAATCCCGCCCCTTACATGTCCTCCAACCCCACCTCTCAGCCATCCACAGCTTGTAACAGCAAAGATGTCCCTTTTAATGTCAGGAGGCACAGCAGAAGATTATGTTCCACCTGGTCAAGGCATCTCACCTGTGTCCACTGGACCCAAGCTGGCCCTTTAAAGGGGAGAGGGTAGAATGGGATGGGGACCAAACAAGACAGAAAGGGGAGAGGTGAAGGGAGGAGCTTGTTGTCAGGACACTAAGGGTGGATACCTCTCCCCACAGGGGTTGAGTACAGGGACCTCCTGCCTCCATCCAGGACCTCTGAAAATTGCACAGGCAACCCCTTGTCAGGAGGCCCAGTCCAAGTCAAGGGTCAGCTCCAGGGTCTTTAGCCCACTTCTCCCAGCGGGGCATGATGCAGCTTGCTGAGTCAGGATTCTGACGTTCAGGACTAGCACACTGACTGTTCAGTACAGGAGGAAGCAAAACGCCCTCACAGCCCATGCCTCCAACTGTGTTCCTCTCTCCTTGCTGGGACTTCAGGCTCTTCTGGCTACAGAAAGGCCTCAGGCCAAGACAGGGATGGCTATGACTCTGCATGTTTCCTGGGAGGTCTGAGGGCTGGCCCTCCCCATAGCAGCCCAAGGCACAGCAGTCACTGTCTCTTCCCTCTTGAGTCTGGGGTAGCCTTCATGGTGGGGGATGCATGAGCCCAGTCCTCCTGAGGCAGGTAGGCAGATGGTTGTTGACACGGTTGAGGTGTCAATGGCTGAGGACACGGTTTTCTCCTATCTACACTTAGTTGACTCAAGACTCACTTTACTCCTTCTTGTCCATACTGGAAGCAGCAGGGCTCTGGTACAGGAAAGAAGGTGTTGGATTTAGGCTGGATGTCGCAGTTTTTCAAAGAGGGGAAAAGTGGAGGCCACATTCTTGCTAGGTAAACCCTACACCCAAGCTCATCCTAAACCAAGTCTACCCAAACTCAAGCCTAACCTAAAACAAACTGCTTCTATCCCAGCTTCCCTGATGCCCTACTTGTGTCTGCCTGCTACCCTCACACCTCCCTGATTACACAGAGGTGATGTGACATGAAGCAGAATGTGAAAAATGTCATCACATCCAGCCCTGGATTCTAGAGAGACACATCTGTCCCATTATTAGGCCACTCAACAGTTCTCCTAGAGAAGATGGACTTTGCTGTCCACCCATGGGGACATCCTTTGGGTATAATGGGGGAGAAATAGTTTCAGAATAGATCTGGAACTGCAGGGCCAAAGAACACTGTGCACTGTGACTGAGAGTCCTGGACACACAGATTTTGGTGTATATTGTCAACTCTGAGAGTCCTGGACACAGGAACAAGTGCACTCTGTCCACTGTAACTGAGTTCTGGACACAGGGCAGGGTACATACTCTCCACTGTGACTGAGAGTTTTGGACACAAGACTGGAAGGATGCTGTCCACTGCAATAGAGTCTTGGATAAAGGGCTGGGTGCACACTGTCCAATGTGAGATTCCTGACCACAGGACCAGGGTCACACTATCCAATGTGACAGAATCCTGGATACAGTTTTAGGTGAAGATCATCCACTTTGACAGTCCTGGACACAGGCCTAGGTCCAGTGAGGTTCCTGGACACACAGGCCTGATGTGGTCACACTGTTTCCTGTAAGTTGATCCATCCTCACAGCAGCACTGTCCTGCAATTCAGTGGTCTGAGGGCACCTTCCTGAAGGGGTAGTGCCCCTTCAGTGAGTGGAGGGGTGCCTCAAAGATCTCTGGAAGCAGCATCCTGTGCAGTGACAGTTGCCATCCCCACCTCCCACCAAGGTTTCTTATCCTTCTGAACCTGAATTTCACACCTCAGGATGTGAGGAAGGAAGAAAGAAACTGCTGTCTGTTTTCCCTGATATTGTTTCTTTGGTTGCCATTCATTCACTTCTCCCTTCTTTTTTTTTTTTTCTCTCTCTCTCTCTCTATCTATCTATCTCTTTCTGGTACCAGGGATTGAACTCATGGGCACTCGACCACTAGGCAACATCCCTGGCACTTTTTTGTATAATAAACACAGGGTCTCATTGAGTTGCTAAATGCCTCACCGTTGTTGAGGCTGGCTTTGAACTCGTGATCCTCCTGCCTCGGCTTCCCAAGTACCATAACTATCTCTTTCCTGAAGAAGAAAGGCAGCATGAAAGACAGAAACTGGACTTTTCTTCTGTTTCTTCCATGACTTTCCATTCCTTACAAACCTTCCTATTCTCCATAGTGTTTTGGCTGTGCTCCCAAATGCCAAACACCTGCACTAAGGTCAAACCCCAGCCTCAGCCTCTGAAACCACAGGTACCTCAGGCTACCTCACCAGTGTTTCTGTTTTGGAAGGTCTTCTTCGACCTCATGCCTCCTGATCCTGCCTGAAAATTCTCTTTGAAATTTGATTTATGTCAATGGAACCCATTTTGAGGTATCTAGCATCACATAAACATTTTCATTTAGAATTATTTTGTTTCCTCCTTGTCATTCACTCATCATTCATTCATTCATGTATATTGTAGTCCTGAGAATCCAACCCTGGATATTACACATTCCAGGCAAATGCTCCACCCAGAGCTCCATGCAGAGTCCAGGGAAGTGAGCAGTTCATGGTATAGAAGTCTCCCTTTTCCACAACACCACCTAGAGCAGGAGAGAGCCTGAGGCACAAGGAATTTATTTAGCTAGCCTCCAGAGGAAGCCCAGAATTCTCATGGTTCCTATGCACATTTTATCTTTATGTGTAACTCAAATGATACTCTGACAAGTGACCAGGGAAGCTGAGGCTGGAGAATGAGTGAATGGCAGGGGCAAGTGATCCTGGGCAGCCTCAGGAGACCCTGTCTCATAAAGGGCTTACTCCAACCAGGCCACCAGTAGCCTTGCGAACACTGAGCTGCACGTGGTGCCGAGCAAGAAGCAAGCTGAGGCCTGCACTTGGCACCTGCTCTGCTCTTAGTGGATAAATTCACAGAAAAACATGAGTTACATGGTAACAACAGGAACAGAGGAACAGAGGGGACCAGCAATTTTGCACAGGATGCTCTGGGGTATATTATTTACTGTACTCTGCCTGAAGTGGAGACAAAATGGAAAACAAACAAACAAACAAAAGGTAAATTTGGTGCTTTGGGAAGTGTGAAAGCCACCAGTCAACTCTATTGTCCTCCATCAGGTGAACTAGCTGAAATTAAAGAGACACTTGCAGAAAAGCCAGGGCTTGTGAACAAACCTGCTATGAACCTTGCTGTGGTTGACTGAGGAAAATGACACCAAGTGACCATTCAGAACTAGATGACCTAATCAGTGAAGAGGCGTTTAGAAATATGTAAAATCTGTTGATGAGTGAAAATTACACTCTAAGGACACTCATGTGGAATAGGTTAAGCATAGTTGTCTTAAGTTAATGGGGGAGAGAAGATATAAAGAGAAATGACTCTCAACACTGCTACTGCAGGAATAAATCCCTTAACTTCCCAACAAATGCAGAAAAACACAACATGCATCTTTTACAACTCATGATTTTTAGAGCAGGCTTTAGGCTCTGGCATTCAGAATTCATAACATTATTTGTGGTAAAAAAAAAACTACACATAAAATCATGTAATCCAACGACAATCTTGTTATAAGACTTATATAATACTAAAACTTGCTTAGATCCATCCCTGGATTTGGATCAATATACTTAAGGATCTTCCCATTGGAAAAAGCTGAGAGTGGAGGAAAGTGTTTGTTATACACTGTCAGAAGAACAATACTGTCCTAATTTTATAATTCACTGCATTTGTTGGTGCTATCTTATATGCTAAAGGAACAGCTTTGCAGCAAAATAAGAAACAAAATATTCAACTCCAAAAAAGAAAAAAATCAAAAAGAGGCTGGGGCTCTGAGGTATTATGACACTGGTTTCCATCCTCATGTCTGCAAAAAAGCTATTTTATCCTCTTTTCCTTCTCTCTTCCCCTTCCTTTCCCTATTTATCTTTCTTGTGCTGCCTTTCTTGAATTGCCTTTCAATTCCTCTCAGCCCTTCTTTTTTCCACAGTCCCCCAGCTGTGTTCCCCAAGGATGAGCCAGAATACCCGCACTTAGGTCAAACCCCAGCCTTGGCTTCTAGAATCATGGGTATCACAGACTGCCACACCTACCTCTTTTTTAATTGTGAGGTCTGAATTATCTTCCTAGTTGTTCCTCCAGATCCCATGAGAACTTTCTCTTTGAATATTTGATTGTCCTCTTGGACACATTTTGATGTTTCTTCTGACACCAACCAGAGTAAACATCTCAGCTAGAAAACAATTTTGTGTTACTAGCATCTCATACATGTTTTTGTTTCTTTGGTTGTCACTCACTCCTTTGTTCATTCACTTATTTTTATCACAGTTCTGGGAGTCCAACCTCAGGCAACAACACTCCAGGAAAGCCTCCAGCACTCAGCTCTACCCCAGCCACAAGAGACGAGCACTTTGAGGTACAGAAGCTTTGTGTTCTCCAACAAATGTTACCCCAGTGAATACAGCCTGAGGCATAAAGAACTTGCTTTTCTTCTTTAAACAGGAAGCAGATTTCTTTGATACCCATTTTAAGAAACTTCCTAGTGACTAGGGTGGCAGAGATGGGAGAATATGATCCTGGGAACCCTCAGGAGAACCCATCTCAAAATAAAATATAAGAGTCTGGAGCTGTGGGTATTGTGTGCCTGGGTTTACTCTTCAGAATCACAATAAATGAATTTATTTTGTGCTGTCTTTCCTTCCCTCTGCCACTCTCTCTCTATTTCTCTCTTTAATGCTGCCTTTATTCCAGGAAGAAAGAGAAACTAGACTTTCCTTCTCTGTCCATGACTTTCTGTTCTTCTCTCTCCTAAAGGAATCCCTCCACATTGAGCACCCCATAAATATTTTTGTTTTGATGTATTTTATTCTTATTTTTGGGAATCCAATACCAGCAACAGGAGTGGAACCTTACAGTGCCAGCAACAAGCATGGCAACCTGTGCTACCAGCAACAAGTGTGGCTGCCTATGCACCAGCTCTTCCAGAAGTTCAGGTCATGTGACTGTGCAGCACAGACCAATGATTAGACAATACAGTGAAGAAACTAAGGAGAAAAGGGGAAACTAAGGGGAGAGAGGGCCAGCGATCCTTCAAAAGAGGGAATAAAAGAGAGAACAAAATAATTTTTTTTCAAATCTGAGGATTGAACACAAGTGCACAATACTTGCTAGTTTTTTTTTATTTTGAGACAGGTTCTGGCACTGCTGCCTAAGATCACTTTGTGCTATCCCCATATTCTCCACCTTCATCCTCTGCCTCCATAGTCACTGGGCCATTTCTTAAAATATGAACATGGGTATCAAATAAATCTAGGCTTCACTTTTACATGAAATAAACAAATTCATTTGCCTCTGGTTGTCTGTTATGGGCTTAGCGTTGTAGGGAACACTAGATCTCATGGACTTTGAAGCACTAACATCCCAGGGATTGGGAGGGGCTCAGGGGTAGAGTCTGTCTTTGGAATATGTGATGCCTGGTGATTCCACAGCCTCTGCTTCTGGAACTGCTGTCAGTACAGGCCACCACAACTATACATTTTCAATTATGTAAGGGCTGAATTATCTTCTAATTAGTTCATCTGGATCATGTACAAAATTTGTCTTCAGAGATTTAACTTGTATCCACATGGACACCTTGTGGTATATACATCAATTGTTGTTAAATTTTCCATTAGAAGAAAAGTTCATAGCATTCCACAAATACTTTTGTTTTGCCTAACTTTGTTTCATTGTTTCCCCTTCACTCATTCACACATTTATATAAAATTCCTTGACATCATATCCTGTTGGGACCTTACACTGTCTGCCAATGGGGTGGAAAAGCTCTGGCTTTCTGGCTGCTTGCCACATTACCGTGCCCTGTTACCTGACCTAAGCTAAGCAGGGGCATGGCTGTGAGAACCAGAACCGCCCTGCTGGTCACTGATTGGCTATGGCCCATTATAAAGCATTGTCCACCTTTTCAATAAACAAGCTCCTGCACCCATTTACTAGAGTCCCCGGTATGTTCCTGGGCCTTCCAAAGGTGGGGGCAGGGAATATCGGCGGCCTTCACTTTCCCGATCTAGCCTGTTCATTGGGGTAGGCCTCTCTGGCCTCTTTTGCTGGACAAGAGGTCCATCCCAGGTACAAGGAGGTTAAATACCCCAGCCCCTTATAATAATCCAACAAAGTGGCACCAAGCGCGGGGCAGAACTTTTCGGCGGATTGCATTATCAATGTTTAAGCCAGACAGGGCCTTACGAGTGGAGGCATCCTCTAGAAAATGAGCCAACCATACATCTCTCTTGTTGGATTCCAGGCAGGAGGCCACGCCTCTCAGGCAGGAGGCTGCACCTCCCCAGGTGCTTTGTTAAAAACTACACCTCCCAAGATCCTCAGCGTGACCAGAAAACCTGACCAGCAAATGCCCTGTCCACTGCCCCTTGGCCTCTGCTAGCCTATAGGGCAAGGACTCACTCCAAGGGGGTTTTATGACCCCTACTCTATTTAAGCCAGCCCCGGGCTGAAATCGCTCTCTGTTCCTGCTCGCCCTGCTCCCGTCCGTCCCCCATTCTTCCTTTGCGGTTCGTCCCCATCCCCTCCAAGTGTTTCTTTTGGTAATTCAATAAACCCCCTTCCCTTTTCCTATACGGCGGTTTCAGCGTGTGTTCATCTATCCTGCAATTTTCTAACATTTGGGGCCGAAACCTGGGAAGGGAGGAGCACATCTAACCCGTCTCCTTTCGTCTGTCCACCTTTTCCTACGGCATCGCTGGACTTCGGTAAGCCCCCCATTCCACCCCGAGTTCCTAAACCTGCCTGGCCACTATGTGGTGAGAATTGACCGTCGATTTTCTGGCAATCTCGCCCGTGGCCTGTACAGGGGGGAAAGCACCCCAACTGAGTCTTAAAGGCGACGGTGGACCCCGGGAACTTCCCCTCCCCCACCTTTGTCTGCCCGCTCACCTTTATCTGCCTGCCCTAAAGTTTCCAGCTGTAAGATTAGGGCTCTCGGCTGTGAGTGGCTAGAAAAGTTCCCCTCCGCACTCCGGACTTGAGCTTTCTTCTTTTCCATTCGGAACGGGAAAATCTCCACGGAGTAGCTCATAGTCCCCCTCTCCCCTGGCATCTTGAAAAACCTCACGTCCGGGACGGGACTTGGTTACTCAGATTTCCCATTTTCATTTGACCCGGTGACAACTGGGCAAATGGACTTGGATCTCACTCTGATACATACTTTGAGAGGGATGCCTTTTGAAATACTGTATCAGCCTCTCCCCGTTAATGGGAAATATCGGAACTTCCCTATCAGCTCCAGCCGACTCACCCCTCACTTGCCTCCTAAGAAATCGGGCACGTTTGGGCTTAAAACCCTGGATTAAGAAAAACAAATTGATAAAGTTATGTACAAAAATTTGGCCTTCTTACCCATTATCCAATCCGTGGCCAGAGTCAGGATCCTTAGATACCCGGGTTTTATGGGAGCTTTCCAGCTTTTGCCAACAATTGAAGAGATGGACATATTTGCCATACGTAGATGCCTTCTCCCTTCTCCGTTCGAATCCTTCCTTGTGCACTAGGTGCAGCCCTGAGACTGTATTGCTTGCCTGCAGGCCTGCGGATTCCCCTCCATCTTCGATTGACCTCGATTTTGACCCAGGATTAGAGGCTCCACCTCCCCCGTACCGGCAGCCAAGGACACTTCCGACCTCTCCCCTGCCCCCAGCTCAGGCTTACGATTCCGAAGTTGGCGCGCTTTCATGCTCAGACCCTCCTCCCCCTTTGTCTTCATCCTTTGCCCCGCCCACTCAACTTTCCGTTCCTAGCTCGCGCCTCTTCCGCCGTTATCCCCGCCCACTCAGCTTCCGCCGCTTGGTTCTGAGTCATTTCCGGCCATGGCTCCCCCGCTCTCTCCGGCCATGCAGCCGTTACTGGATGCGCTGCCTCAGACTTTAGTCCCCACTTCCACGGATTCTGCGACGTGCTCTTTACCAAGCACGCCACTCCACACTTTGGCCCCTACTCCCTCAGATTCCGCTACGCGTCCTTTACCAGACGCGCCGCCTCGGGCTTTGGCCCCTCCCCCGATTTCTTCCCCAATGGCTCCGACAGCGGCGCTGGGAGAGAGTTACGCAATTCGCGCTCCTTCCCCAGCGTCCTCCACAGAATTACTCCCGGCCCCAGCAGTTCCCAGGGCGTCCCTCCCAGACTCGCCTGATACTCTGCCACCCCCTGCGTTCAGTCCTCCCATGACTCACTCAAAAAAAGCAGGCAGCTCAGATAATCGCACCGTTAAGGGAGGTAGCTGGGGCAGAGGGAGTTGTAAGGGTTCATATTCCATTCTCCATGTCCGACCTTTCCCAAATTGAGCGGCGCTTGGGTTCATTCACAACAGACACTACAACCTACATAAAAGAATTCCAATGGGTCACCCAAGCATACAGCCTCACATTTCATGACCTATACTTTATGTTGTCAAATACCTTACTTCCTGAAGAGCGTAGACGAGTCTGGGAGCAAGCAAGAGCATATGCAGATGTGACTCACAGAGTAAACCCAAATTTCCCCTTTGGTCCTGAGGCTGTCCCAGATAGGGACACGAACTGGGATTACAATGCCCCAGGAGACGTGGTCTTGAGGGATCAGTTTTTAATGTGTATAGTAGATGGTCTTAAATGAGCAGCTCAGAAACCCGTTAATTTTGATAAGCTGCAAGAGATTATTCAAAAGAGAGAAGAAACCCCCTCTGAATTTTTAGATCAGCTCACAAAGGCCCTCCAGAAGTATGCAAATTTAGATCCCGAGTCCCAGGGGGGCCGTCAAGTCCTTATGACATATTTCCTGTCCCAGAGTTACCCCAACATACGGGCTAAATTAAGGAAATTGGAGCAGGGCCCCGCAACCCCTCAGACTGAGATTTTGGCCACAGCTTTTAAGGTCTATCATAACCGTGAGGAAGACGCCGACCATCGCAGGTTTCAGAAATATGAGAAGGCTGAGCGGTCAAAGTTCCAAATGTTAGCCCAGGCCCTTAGGGGCCCTGATGCTCAGGCCTCAAAAAAGGGGTACATAAGTCCACACAGGAGGAACCCCCAGGGCCTTGCTTTAGGTGCAGGAAAGATGGACACTGGGCTAGAGACTGCCCTGATCCCAGGCCCCCTAAGCGCCTGTGCCCAAAGTGTTCCAAGATGGGCCATTGGGGCGTTGACTGCCCCAGTCCCCGCAGGGGGGCTGGACTGGTCACAAACCCCAGCCTGCTGGCACTGGCCACGGAAGATTGATGGGGCCCAGGGGCTCCTTTCCCGACCATTGACATCGCATTGAAGGAACCCAGGGTTACTCTCCTTGTTGATGGATGCCCCGTAAATTTCCTACTAGATACAGGAGCCACCTCCTCGGTCTTGAGGGAGTTTTGGGGCCCTACCACCATAGCACCATCCCTATTGTCAGGGTAGAGGGAAATGCTATTCGCCCCCGCAAGACTCCTATGCTGTCTTGCTGTCTTCACCACCATCCCTTCACCCACCAGTTTCTGGTAATGCCTCAATGTCCTGTGCCCTTATTGGGCAGAGACATATTGGCCAAATTTCAGGCCTCAACTGTGTTCTCCAATCCGCCTAGCTCAGTTGTGCTCCCTGGTTTGTTTTGCTCCGTCTCCTCCCCCATTTTTCTTCTCGCTATTTCAAAGGCCACTGACCCACCACCCCCAACTGATGCTGATGAGGAAACTCCACTGCCCCCCATTGATATAGAACCCCCTCAGCCCCCTACCGATGTAGAAACCCCCCAACCTTCTACCGATGCAGGAACCTCCCATTACCCTGTCCCTACCGGTTTAGTGGACCCCAAAGTCTGGGATACTCAGACTCCCTCCCTTACTCAGTGTGACCCCGTACAAATATACCTTAAAGATCCCCAACATTTCCCCAATAAAGCCCAATATCCACTTCCAGCTGCTACCCTCAGAGGTCTTCAACCCATCATCTAAGATCTTTTGTGGAAACGTTTTCTCAGACCCACCCATTCCCCTTATAATACCCCTATATTGGCAGTTTAGAAGTCCAATGGGTCCTATCGGCTAGTCCAAGATCTTTGTCTCATCAATGAGTCTGTTAAGCCCATACACCCCGTGGTCCCAAATCCGTATACTATTCTCTCCTTAATTCCTTCTTTATCCACCCATTTCTCAGTTATTGACCTGAAAGATGCCTTTTTCACTGTCCCTTTAGCTCCAGAATCACAAGACCTCTTTGCCTTTACTTGGACAGATCCAGACACCCGGCGTTCCCAACAGTTGACCTGGACAGTCCTCCCTCAGGGTTTTCGAGACAGCCCTCATATCTTTGGTCAGACATTGGCTGCAGACCTCAAAGATCTTAAATTCCCTAACTCCACTCTCTTGCAATATGTAGATGACCTCCTCCTCTGCAGCCCTTCCTTCTTCACAGCTCATGAAGACTCTTACACCCTTTTAAATTTCCTTGCCTCTCACAGGTATCGTGTTTCCCCATCTAAGGTGCAGCTTGCCCAGACCCAGGTAGTGTATTTAGGAGTTCAGATTTCCCATCAATCGAAGGCCATTACTGTAGACAGAAAGGCCCTCATCAAGGAGCTCTCATGTCCCAAGACAAAGGAAGAGATTCTCTCCTTCCTAGGGCTAGCAGGATATTTCCGTGCCTGGATTCCTAATTTCTCTCTTTATGCAAAGCCCCTATATGAGGCAGCTAAGGAGATTGAGGGAAAACTCCTTCCCGAAAGCATTCAGGCTGAGTTTAAACATTTGCAGCAGGCCCTGTCACAGGCCCCAGCTCTTCATCTCCCAGACCTTCTTCAGCTATTTACCCTCTATGTCCATGAAACAAAGGGTTTGGCTCTCGGTCTTCTAGGCCAATATAAGGGCCCCACCTTTGCTCCAGTTGCCTACCTCTCTAAACAGCTTAACCCCACCGTTCGTGGATGGGCCCCTTGTCTTAGGGCTCTGGCTGCTGCTTACCTATTTCTGCTGGAATCAAAAAAGTTGACCTTTGGTGCCCAGGTTACTGTTGCCTCTCCTCATCATTTAAAAGATTTACTAACCTATAAGAGCCTTCAAACTCTCCCACCCTGTCGTGTTCTCTCTCTCCTCGTTTCCTTTTTGCATGACTCCTCAATCACCTTCCAACCCTGCTCCTCTTTACACCCAGCTTCCCTCCTCCCAGTCTCCTCAGAGCCCCCAGAACATGATTGTATAGAAACACTTGAGGCTTTAATCCCCCATCCCTCCCATATTCAAGAGGGACCACTTCCTGATCCTTCCTTAATTTGGTTCACAGATGGCAGCTCTTTCTTTAAGGATGGGCAACGTTTTGCTGGTTACGCTATTGTTTCCCTATCAGAAGTTATTGAGGCAGCACCCCTATCCCCCAACACCACAAACCAATGGGCTGAATTAATAGCTGTTATTCGTGCCTTCGAATTAGCTGCTGACCAAAACCTTACCCTTTACGCAGACTCAAAGTATGTTTACCATATTTTGCTTTCCCATTCAGCAGTATAGAAAGAGTGAGGGCTCCTGACCACAAAAAGGCTCTCAGTTACTAATTCTAAATTAATATCAAAACTTTTGCAAGACTCTCTTCTGCCCAAGCTAATAGGGATTTCCCATTGTCCTTCACACCAAAGTGGAGACTCTCCCATAGTTCACGGAAACACGAAGGCTGACAGGGCAGCAAGGGAAGCAGCACTATCTTCTCCTTCTCTTCTGGCTCCAGTCCTACCTACTACCCAGACCCCCACATCCCCTTCCACACAATCAATCCTCTCCTATCTCCATTCCCTTTTCCATCCTAACCCTCAGGCCCTCAGGACTTTCGCTACCTCCTTCCTCACCCTGACTCCGGAAGACACATAGTTTCTCCATCAGCTCACCTCCGCGTGCACTGCATGTCAGCGCATTAACCCATATACTCCCCTTAAACCAGGAACATTTCCCTCTAACCAAGATTGAGGCCAGCTTCCAGGAGCCGATTGGCAGATAGATTTCACCAACATGCCAGCTGCTCGGAGACACAAATATCTCCTGGTTTTGGTAGACACCTTCTCTGGATGGGTGGAGGCCTTCCCTACTCCCAATAAAAGGGCCTCCACAGTAGCCTCCATTCTAGTCTCAGAAATCCTTCCCCGTTTCGGATTGCCCACGTCCATCCAGTCTGACAACAGGCCTGAATTTGTTTCCCAGGTTACCCAAAGTGTTTCTACTTCCCTTACTATCCCTTGGCATTTTCACATCCCATATCACCCCAAGTCCTCAGGGAAGGTAGAGAGGACTAATAGGACTCTTAAGGATGTCCTGACTAAACTCTCCCTAGAACTCCACTTGGTCTGGGTCAAGCTACTCCCTCTTGCCCTTTTTAGGCTCAGAGTCCTCACAAAAAAGCCCTCCTTACTATCCCCTTTTGAGGTTATGTTTGGGCGACCAGCCCTTCCACCTGGAGTTTCCCCAACTCAGGGACCCTTACCCAAAGATCTTTCTCTTCCCATCTTTTCCTTCATTAGACATCAGTTATGGAAGTGCCAAGATTTTATTCTGCCTGACCCAGGTAGACTAACTGCTTTATTCCATTAATTCCCGGTTCTTGGGTATATTTCTCCCCTCCACAAGACACAAGATCGATCTCCCTTGTCCCAAAGTAGACAGGCCCCTTCCAGGTTGTGCTGTGCACACCCACAGCTGCTAAGCTTCGTGAAACCTCAGGGAATTTAACTTCTTGGATATATATTTCCAGACTAAAACCAGCTGCTCAACCAACTGAAGATCCACAAAAAGATGACAAACAACTACCTCAATATACTTGCTCTTCCAGTCCCACTGATCCCTTAAAAATTCATTTCTCTCGTGTCCCCGATACTAATTCAAAATAATCTTCTCTGTTTTTCTTGTTTTAAACCTTTAACCAGTTTTTCTCAGGGACAATCAACTGTTAAAAAAACCAACGGATGACTTTCCAACCAGAGAGCCCTGCTGAGTCCTGCCCTTATGCTGCCACCTGATGCTCATTAAGATGTGCTTCGCACTCTCCATTGGCCTCTTCACCATAAGTCCCACCTGGTGGAATGCAGGCCTACAGACAATAATCCATCTCACCTTCTTTCCCTTTGTTGCTTCCATAATAGTGTTACCTGCAAACTCACAAGACCCACAGTTTCTACATGCTCTTCGAGAAGATAGCCGGCTGACTCCCTCAGTGACTTTCTGCAAAAGCCTGGTTTGACACCCTCACCAACCTATGGCTTCAAAGAAACTTCATCGATCACCATACCTGGACAGATTCATCTTTTCCATGCCTACCTCCTGGGAATTTTTTTCACCCTCCAGCTGGACCTGCCTGCCCACATCTCCTCCCCTCATAGCACCTCACGTCGCCCCATTTCAGCTCTGAAGCAGCCAGATTGAAACACGATGCCCCGCTTCCTAAGAAAACAAAAAGGGGGGAATGTTGGATTCCAGGCAGGAGGCTGAGCCTCCCAGGCAGAATGCCACACCTCCCCAGGTGCTTTGTAAAAAACTACATTTCCCAAGATCCTCAGCATTGACCAGCAAACCTGGCCAGCAGGTGCCCTGGACACTACCTCCTGACCTCTGGTAGCCTATAGGGCAAGGATTCACTCCAGGGGGCTTTCTGACCCCCACTCTATTTAAGCCACCCCCGGACTGAAATCTCTCACCTTTTCACCATCATCTTCTCACTAGCTCTCCCCTTCCCCGTTCCCCTTTCTCCCTTTCCCTTAGTAAACCCCCATTTTTTCCTTTTTGTTTCCTTCCCCCCCCCCATTCATTTCCTTCGCGGTTCACCCCATCCCCTCCATGTGTTTCTTTGGTAAATCAATAAACCCCCTCCCTTTTCCTATACGGTGGTTTCAGCGTGTGTTCATCTATCCTTCATAAATAATGACTGTAAGTTTATAAGCATTGAAGTTAAAGCCCAATGTTCTCAATTTAAGATTAGCTTACGAGATGTCTAAGATCAAGACCCTAAATTAAATCAAAAAGGGCCAAAAAAAAAAATAACAAAAAAAACAAAAACAATATTTGGTTCTTGTTCCAGAGTCAGTCTGTTCAGGAATAGGAAATTTCTCTAAAGAGCTTTGCATCTCTGGGCCACATGATTTTCTGATAAGGGAGATAAATGAGACCCATAGAGAAAAGAAAGCCAATCAGTGCGCTTGCTAAAAGGAGGGTCCATAAAAAGGGAGAGACATCCCTAATGCCTCCAATGGAAGCCACAAGGTCAAGCAAGTCCTGGACCCATCCTTGCAAAAAAAAGGCACCGAGAAGAAGAGCTGCTCTCACGTTTCCCCAAGATTCCCATCAGAAATCATCTGACTCTTAGCAATAGTTAAAACCAAAAGTCAGTTTGACAGACTTCATCCTAAACATCTAGTAAACCTTTGAAATAGATACACAACAATTCCTGGGCATTTTAGAAGTAAAGGTAACTTCAGATATATACTTGTATAAAAGAAACAGTTTTAACAACTAAGTAACTGCCAAGTCAAAAGTTTTTAGTCAGTTTAGGGCCTGAATATCTTCCTAACCTACACAGGTAGGCTTAATATTCAGTAATAAGATTATCTAGCCCTAAGTTACAGAGATAGTTCTCTACTAGGCACAGAGGTCATACCAATAGAAAGATTTTATAGTATCAGATGACATTAAGTAGCTTAACTACCATCTTATCTGGATAGACATCTGTAACATTAAATGTTGTTTACATTCCTGATAATTGTACATGTATATTCCCAAACAAAGGCCATGTCCACTCCTGCCTTATTATTGGAGATAAATTCTCAGCCCTCACACCTCCTGGTGAAAAATTATTGACTATTACATGTTCCAGATGCTGCAACATTTATTCAGTACTCATGTTTTTTGTTTCTCTAATAGAAGCTCCCATCCCTGATGACTTTACAACCTTTCCCAGGCTTCAATCTGACCTGACTTCTAATAAGGGAACTCCAAACTACTTCCCCCATCACTTTGTCCAGTTTCAGCCTGAAGAAGCCAGATTCAGTCATCGTCCCATTCCCTTACAGTAGTAAGGAGTTCCTAAAATTAGAAGGGTAAAGAAGCCAAAATCTCATAGATAGTTGGTATCTGTCTTCACTCAATGGCCCATTAAACCCTCTCCACCTGAGGGCTTAAAGGTGCTTTAACCCAGGTTAAAACAAATAATAGACCCTGTTTATGAACAAATCATTACAAAAATTTTTTCAAAAGATGGCACATTAAACATACCACAGAGATCCCATATAACCCAAAAGGACAAACCATCTTAGAGAGGCACAATAAAACCCTAAAGGACCAGTTAATAAAACAAAAAGGGGGAAGCAGCCCCCATCATCAGTTAAAAACAGCGATGCTTAAATTTTTCCAAGCATCAGCCTTTGACTGCCTCTTAGAGACATTGGTCCAACCAGATGCCCTACATATGTGTTTTTCCAATTAAAGAACCAAGACCTATTTCGGTACCTGCTAGGGACCTCAGATACTGCCAATTAGAACAAAATGACTACCCAAGAGCACATGCTCTTGAGGGGTGATTTTTTCCCTTTCTCCACAGGAATTTAAAAAAACTATGATGGATCCTCTGTCTCGTTGTGATTGGACTTCTCATCTTCTCCATCCAGATGTTCATCATGAGTACTGTTGCCTTGGACTCTCCCTTTGTCAGTATTTCAACTCTCTGTGACGAGAGAAGAGGGACGATGCCTATTCCTGAGAGAAAAGTGCTATTTCTATGCCAACAGTCCGGACTTTGTTCTAGACGGCTTCCTTTGGATGAACTAAATGGGTCGGCTTTAGCTCAAGCGGTTACTTCCTCAAGCTGGATTTTGTATCTGTCTAATCCCTACCTTCTCTCTTTTTTGTGAAATCCCTGACTGTCATTTTCCTTATGTTCACTTTTGGGCCCTGTGTACAGCTTGGTGGTCTGCCAAAAATGCCTTCAGCGATGCTGAGCGAGAGCCCTACAGACTTGGCCATGGTCCTTAACAGGATGCGGAAGTCTAAACAAAATGGGAGAGCCCCATTTTGAAAAAAACAATATGGGGAAATGTCGGGACCTTACACTGTCTGCCAAGGGGTGGAAAAGCTCTGGCTTTCTGGCTGCTTGCCACATTACCATGCCCTGTTACCTTACCTAAGCTAAGCAGGGGGCATGGCTGTGAGAACCAGAACCGCCTGCTGGTCACTGATTGGCTATGGCCCATTATAAAGCATTGTCCACCTTTTCAATAAATGAGCTCCTGGACCCATCAACTGGACTCCCCGGTATGTTCCTGGGCCTTCTAAAGGTGGGGGCAGGGAATATTGGCAGCCTTCACTTTCCCAATCTAGCCTCTTTATTGGGGTAGGCCTCTCTGGCCTCTTTTGCTGGACAAGAGAGGTCCATCCTGGGTATGGGGCTAGAGACCCCAGCCCCCTATAACTTTGCGACACTATCCCAGACAACACACATGCCAGAAAAGGCTCTACCACTACTACTCCATCCCAGCCCTGGAGGTTAACACTTTAAGGTAGAGAAGACTGTTCCTGTAGAAGTTTAAGCCCAAAGACAGCCCAAGGCACATATAACTTATCCTGCTTAAAGAGTGAGCTTAGATTTTTTTTTTTTGCCACATATGTGTAATTTAAAAGAAACTGCCCAGTAACTGAGATAATGAGGATGGAGAATGGGAACATGCCATTGTGATCCTCGACAACCTTGTGAGAATTCAATGAAAATTGTCCAGGAGGAAAGGTAGTGTGAAGGAGAAAGTATAGTATTCCTTATGTTTCTTCCATGAATTTCAGATTCTCTCAATTTTTCACCACGGTGTCCCAGCTGTGTCCGACAGGCTAGCTACCTACATGTACATTCAAAAGGTCTTCAAACTCAGTTACTATAATCACTGGCATGATAGATTACTACATAATTTAATTTTTAATTTGAGAAAGTCAAAATTTTCTTCAAATCTGTCTATCCTGATCACACATATTTCTCTTCAAAATTTGATTTGTGTCATCGAGAACACCTTTTGATATTTATTGACATCAACAATTATTAAACAGTTTGCTATGAAATTTTGAAAGTTAAAAGAATCTCAAATCATTTTGTGCTTTCTTCCTTCTCCCACACACTCTTTCCTTATATCTTTCTTGCTTCCCTTCTTCACACAATAAAACTCAAACCCTAACTCTTACCACTGAACCTAAGTCTCTACCCAAACCCTAACCCAAGCTATAAACCCTAACTTAACACTATCCCTAACCATAATCCTAACCCTATCCCCAAACCTATCAATAACCCTAACCCTCTAATTCTAACTATAACCTCTAGGCCTAACCCTAAACCCTAAACCTAACCCTCATCCTAACCCTATTTCTCTAATTCTCTAACCCTTTCCCTAACCCAGGCCCAAACCCTTCCCCAACTGCAATCCCTAACCCAATCCTAATACCAACTCTAAGCTTAACACTACCCACCTGCAAATGGAAGCAACTCCCACAGCCAAAGGGCTCAGGGACACAAAACAGACTCTTCAGAGGCCAGTTGAAAGCAGCAAGTTCCCAGGTGGCCCACGACTCCCGCCCAAGGTGGATACAAACACCAAGTTCTGTGACCTCCTTCTCTGTTTGAGTCATTTGCTGAAATGGCTCACAGCAGCCAGGAAAACAGTGTACTTAGTACTGCCAATGTACCATAAAGCATATCTTTCAAACATAACAAGAACAATACACTTAAACAGGCAGAACACGCCGGGCGCGGTGGCGCACGCCTGTAATCCCAGCACTTTGGGAGGCTGAGGCAGGAGGATCACGAGTTCAAAGCCAGCCTCAGCAATAGTGAGGCACTTAGCAACTCAGTGAGACCCTGTCTCTAAATAAAATACAAAAAAGGGCTTGGGATGTGGCCCAGAGGTTGAGTGCCCCTGAGTTCAATCCCTGGTACCACAAAAAAAAAAAAAAAAAAAAAAAACAGGCAGAACACAACACACAGGGAAAGGTAAGTGGTAAAGGGAATGTAGCTCTCCGGGCAGCACCCTCCCAGAACCTTCAGCAACACAGAGGTCCTTAAACCTGTTCTTTTCTTTTTATAGATGCTTCATTAAGTAGCCATAATTCATTAAATCATTGCTCACTGGTGATCAGCTGAGCCTTCAGCCCCTCCATCCTCCCCAAATGTGTTAAAGGCTCAAGTTCTCACCTGCTAATCACAGGGTTGGTTCTACTGCACCCAGCCATCCTGGCTACCCAGGAGGCCTCAAACATTGGTCACCTCACTGGCATCAAACAGACACATTGCTTCATAGATTCAATGATTAGGAGCTAAGTGCCAGGAAACTGGGGCAGAGACCCAATATGTATTTCTTATTATGGCACAACAACCCACAAAATGGAAGAACAAATTTGCAATAATAAATTTAATAAATTAATTATAAAATTTGCATATATAGGCATACATATATCTAAAAATGTTGTGCTACCTAGAATATATAAACAACTTATACAACTTAACAACAAAACACAAAAGAACCCAATTTTCACATTGACAAAGGACTTGAATACACACTTCACCAGCAAACATGAAATGATGCTTTACATCTCAGTCATTATGGACATGCAAAACAGTATAATTTTTCTCACTTCTATCAATATAGCTATAATCAAAATAATTAAAAATAATTCGTGTTGGTAAAAATGAAGAGAAGTTGAAACACGTATATATACCTGTAACAATATAAAATGTGCACTCTATGTGTGAAATAGTTTCCTATTTCCTCGGAAAGTTAAAAATAGAATTATCATAGTACTCAACAACTCTATGATAAGGCAGCTGCGTTTATCTGAGCATATACTCCTGGGGTATAATATTTTTGAACCTGTACGTCTGCGAATGGCCCTTCTCCTGTGAGCATTTCTATATTATGGTCTCCAAACCCTGCATCTGCATTTATTTTAGCTGTTTCTATACAAAGTTCTTGAAATTGTGATCGCCAAACCAAGTATTGTCCCCCACTTAATGTTGCTTTACATAGACGTTTCCAGTCTGAGGGGGTTAAGCTAAAGGTGTTAAGGGACTCCAGTATACTCAACGTGAAAGGAGCTTGGGGTCCATATGTCATTACTGCCTCTTTGAGAATTTTTATTGTTTTGAAATCTACTGACTGGTGGCCCCTCTCTCCATTTTCATATTCAAATACTGGCAGTTCCCAACGTATCTGTGAGTTACCCTCGAGAGCACATAAGTGCTCAGAAAGACTTTTTATTTCTATTTCTAGGGTGTGCAAACGCCTAGTGATACCCTTCATATTTTCTGTAATAGATTCCACCCATGGGGGAGTGGAGGACATAGGTTCCTCCACTTGATGGTCCCTTATCTTGGTCTTCCTTAATTTCCTTTTGTTCATTTTTTCAGAATCACTTTTACTTAATTCCTCCTCACTACTACTACTCTCATTGGTCCTAACTGACTCAGTAACATCCTGAGTCCCGGATTCAATTGAGAGCATGTATCCTTGAACTATCTCTAATAAATCTTGAATAGCTTTAGCAGCTCGGATCTTTGTCATTTTTGAGCCCGCACTGATACTATCCTTACTGGCCCTAACTGACTCAGCCGAAGCCAAGCTTTCATGATCACTTTCACTTTTTTCCAAATTCTCCTCACTAATAACTGACTCAGCTATATCAAAGAATCCATCAAGAGCCTTGTACACTTGGGTCTTAGTTATTTTCGAACCCATTTTAACCGCTCTGACTAGAGACTCCTGCGAGGTTCCTCAGTTCTTACCTGCCGTGTCGATTCCCCGTCCGGGCCACCACCTGTAGTCGCCTGAAGCGATGGCCGCTTGGAGCAAAGAAGCCGCGGGAAGAAGTTTTGAGACGAACTGGAAACAAACAGCTCTTTATTCTGGCAACTTTTCTCTCTGGCTCTAACTACACCCCGACACGCCGTCCACGCTCCTCTAACCTCCAAAATGGCGCAGACCTCCTCCGCAATCTCGCTCAAGTCCCTCGAGATCTCCGGCCAAGTCTCGCAAGATCCCGGGCCAAGTACGGAAGGCGCCAATGCCCAAACATGTCCAAAGCCAAAGCCCGTAGTCCACCGCAATTTAAGCCATCTCCCCAAACAGGGCTCCTGCATTCAAACAAAAATGTGTATGTGTGCTCTGTGTTCAAACAAAAATGTGTATGTGTGCTCTTTCCATCTGTGGAACTCATGAAAATGAGTGACAGGCTTAGGAAGAGTTCCAGCAA
>CM046660.1:186930617-186977777 GCA_025594165.1 Tamias sibiricus | reverse complement strand
TTTATGACATTAATGCCACAAGGCAATTATATGAGAATAAAATTATATGAGAATATAATTGAATATAATTGAAGCTCTGATATTATTATATTACTGCTAAAGGTATTAAGGGAGTGAATATAAAATTAATACATGTTATCATATAATCATATTAGCATTAATGGCCACACTATGTATTTTGTGATGCTTTACAATAAATATACCATTAATAACTAAAGACCACAAAAACATAACACGGATTTCCTTTGTAATAGGAAAGAGTACAAGGCAATTGCATTATCACTATTTAAACCTATAATATGGATAGCATATCAGTATTAAGGTACAAAAGACAGCTACTTTATCAGTTTGAGTACTATAAGGTGGATTTTGTATGAGTATTGAAGTCCACATGGCAGCTATTATATCTTTTTCTTAATTTATTTCTTTATGTGGTGCTGAGAGGATCGAACCTAGGACCTTGCATGTGCTAGTTGAGCACTCTACCACCACTGAACCACAACCCCAGCTAGTATATCATTTTTACATGCTATAATTTGGATGACATCTCAATATGAAAGGTCACAAGGCAGAAATCTGACCATATTTTCATGGTTTATATGGTAAATTATCCCTATTGAAGGCCACAAGGCAGCTAATTGAAGGCCACAAGGCAGCTAATCGTCAAGGTTTTCCTGTGATATTATGGATATTGTATCAGAATTAAAGGCCACAGGCAGCTATTTTTATGTGTTTCTCATGGTATAATGGGACTATCCTATCAGTATTCAAGGCCCCAATGCAGCTATTTTATCACTTTGTGATGGTGTACTATGCATGTCTTATAAGAACTAGAGGCCACAATGCATCTCTTTCTTTGGTTTTTTATGCCATATTATGAATATAACATTAATACTTGAGACCACAAGCATGCCAATTGGATTATCAGTTTAGTACAAACATCTACTCTGCAGTTTTTATATTAGATTTGGATGCTATAACACAAATATTATATTATGGGAAGCTATAACATTATTTTCACATGCTGCAATCTAATATCCAATTGTATTAAAACAAGGAAAATTTATAATATTAGCTTAACTTCCTATAGTCTTGATATTACATCAATATTATGACTATAGGGCAGCGATAGTGTTTAGTTTTCATTCCGTAGTAAGGATATTGTTTTAATGTTAAAATCCTGTTCACCAGAGAGTGAACAGGATTTTAAAATTCAATGCCACCTTGAAGCTATTATATTACTTATTAATGCTACTTTATGGATTTCTTATTAGTCTTAAGGGCAAATAAATTTCTTATATTAAATTTAGATGCCCTAGTACGGATTTCATATGAATACAAAAGGCCACAGTGCAGGTATTATTGTAGTTCCAGAATGCTATTTGTGTAGATTTCTCTTTTTAATATTGGACACCACAAGGAAACATTATATGACATTTGAACCTGTAGTATCAATAACATATTAGCTATAAAGGCTACAAATAAGCTACCGTATCAATTATAGATGTTGTATTTTGAAGATCATATTAATATACATTGCCACACAACCATCACATATATTTTTCATGATAAAATGAGGATGTCTGAATAGGGACAGAGGACACATAAAAAAGCTGTTTTGTCAGTTTTTGATCCTATGGTGTGATAACATTTCAATTTTCAAGGCCACAAGGCAAGGATATATTTATCAGTTATTGAAGATATACTATAAATTTCTGATCAGAAGTAAACATCACAAGACAGCTAATTTGTCAGTTCCTCATGTTATATTATGAATACCTCTCATTATCAAAGACTCTATGGAAGTTACCTATCAATTTTTCATGCTCCATGATGGATGTCATGTCATATTAGAGGCCACAAGGCACCTGTTTCATGAATTGTTCATGGTATCATAGGAACAGAATAACAATGTTGTAAGACACAGGGAAGCAATTTTATCAGATTTTTTTGGTACAACATGGATATTACATCAGTATTAATGCCCCAAATACATCAATTTCATCACTTTTGAGGCTATAATTTAGATACCTTTTCAGATTTAAAGTGCCAAAGGCAGGCTGGGTTTGTGGCTCAGCAGTAAAGCACTCGCCCAGAAAGGGCAGGACCCTGGGTTTGATCCTCAGGATCACATAAAAATAAAACAAATAAAATAAAGGTATTGTGTACAAATACAATTAAAAAATAAATATTTTTTAAAAAATAAAGTGCAAAAGGCAGATATTTCATTATATCTTGATGTTAAACAATGGATATCCTATCAGTGTAAAAGTCTACAGGGCAGCTGTTATATTATTTTTACATGCCATTACATGGTTAATTTATTAAAGAAAAAAGACATGGGGAAGCTGTAATATCAATTTCAGTTTTCAAAGACAGATGTCATAGTAGCATTAATACCACAGGGCCGTTATTAGATGAGGAATGAAGCTCTACATGGATATTATATTTTTACTAAAGGCCTACAGGAAGCAGTTTTATTAGTAATAAGTGCGATCGTATGGTTATCATATGAGCATTAAAGACCACACTGCATATATCATGCAATTTTGTGATGCTGTATAATTAAGTATGACATTATTAACTAAAGACCTCAGGGAGGGGCTGGTGTTGTGGCTCAGTGGTAGAGAGCTTGACTAGCATGCGTGAGGCTCTGGGTTCAATTCTCAGCACCACATACATGTAAATAAAATAATGGTTCAAAAATTAAAAAATATTTTTTTAAAAAAAGACCTCAGGAAACACCATATAAATTTTCTTTTTATACAAGAGACTATAGGCAGCTGCATTATCAGATTTTAAAGGTAAAATGTGGATAGCATGTCAGTATCGAGAGCAACAAAGCAGCTACTTTATCAGTTCAAATGCTATAATGTGGATTTCATATGAGAACTCAAGTCCAGAGCACTGTTAATATTGTTTTTACATGCTATAATATGGACAATATCTCAATATTAAAGGCCAAAAGGCAGAAATTCAATAAAATTTTGATTTTATAATATGGATATAATGTTGATTTTCAGGTAGCTACCGATTTGATGGTATAAAATGGATTACCTACAGTATTGAAGGCCATAATGCATCTGTTTTATTAGTCTTAAATGCTATTATTTGGCTAATTTATAAACATTAAAAGCCTTAGGGCAGCTGTAATACCATCTGGTTTTCAAATACAAATGTCATAGTAGTATTAATACCTTAGAGCAGTTATTATGTAAGAATTGAAGCTCCATGTGGCTATTTATATTATTACAAAAGGCCTTTAGGGAGTAACTATGTTAGTAATAAATGCTATCAGAGTTAACATATTTGCATTAAAGACCACACTGCATTTATTAAGTTATTTCATGATGCTGTACTATTAATATGACATTAATAACTAAACACCAGGGCTGAGGATGTTGCTCAACGGTAGAGCGCTCGCCTAGCACGTGCATGGCCCGGGTTCCATCCTCAGCACCACGTAAAAATAAATTCTCTGTGTACAACTAAAACAAATAAATAAATACATAAATAAAATAACTAAACACCATAGGTACATAACATGGATTTTGATTTCAGCACAAAAGACTACAAGTCAGCCACATTATTCATTTTTTAAGCTATAATATGGATACTGTATCAGTATTGAGGGCCACAAGGCAGCAAGCTTAACCATTTTTGATGCTATAGTGTGGATTTCATATGAGTATTAAAATACATAGGGCAGCTATAATATCATTTTTACATGCCATAATTTGGATAACATCTTAGTATGAAAGGCCACAATGCAGCTATTTTATTGGTTTTTGATCCTATTTTATGGATATAACATTAGTACTAAAGACCACAGTCCTGTAAACAAATTGTTATTTTAGTACAAATGTCTACAAAGTATCTCTTCTCTTAGATTTGTATGCTATAACATGAATATTTTATTAACATTAAAGGCCTGAGGGAAACTATGGTATTAATTTAACTTGCTTCATATTGATATCAAAGTATAACTACAATCAGGGTAAGTTATTAAATTAGTCTTACTTGCTAAAATATGAACACTTCATCAATATCAAATCCAAAGGGAAGATATTATATTAGTTTAGATTCTGTAATTTAGATATTGTATTAATATTAAAGACCACAGGAGAGCCATAATAATATGTTTAGAGGTCACATTATGAATATTAATAATATAGCCACATTCTAGCAGTTACATTAGTTTACATTACTGTAGTATGGATTTCATATTAGTATTAAGGATCACAGGCAGGTATTACATTAGCTTTATATACTACAATATGGATAAAATATTATATAATATGAATGGCCAAGAGTATCTATTATATTAGTGTTACATGCCATTGCATGAATATTCTACAAGTATTACAGGCCACCATGTGGTTATTATATTAGTATTAGTGGCCAAATTGTGGACATTATATTAATATCAAAGTGCACAGGAAGCTATTAAACTAGTGTTAAATGTTTCAGTATGGATATTGTATTAGCTTTAGAGGCCACAGTGTGGACATTATATTAACATTAAAGACCATATGGCAGCTATTATATTAATGTGTTCAAGGTCACTCTATGGACACTGTACTAGTATCAGAGGCCACCTGTGGATACATTAGCATCAAAGGTTACTAGAGATAATGCACTAGCATTAGAGGCTGCATATGGATGACACATTGATATTATCTCACCACCATGTCCGTATTATACATCCAGATCTGGGAAGGTGGTGTGCAGCCTCTGGTAGCCGCTGGAGCTCAGCACAGGAGGCTGCAGTTCAAAGGTGCACATGCACCCCATCCTGGCATTTCTGAAAAATGGACGATATTCAATATTGTATTTAGTTTATTTAAGACCATGATTTTGGAAATTAAAACTGAAATGAAATGCATTACCCATGATTTTTCAAATAGTGGTGATTGAACAAATTTTTGAAAACTATATTGAATGAGATTAATGGGGGCTGGGGCTCTGGCTCAGCAGTAGAGCAATCGTCTTGCATGTGAGGCCCTGGGTTCGATCCTCAGCACCACATAAATAAAATAAAGGCATTATGTCCACCTAAAAGTAAAAGAAAAAATACATATATTTTAAAAAAGAAATTAATGTATGCACAAACTAAAATTCCTTCAAAAATTGACTCATAATAGCCCATAACTAAAATTTGAGAAAACTGAAAAAATTACTAGAAAAAAATCTATGTAATCTTAGACTTAGTGATGAGGGTGTGTGTGTGTGCTCTGGTACTAGGGATCAAATGCAGGCCAGCACACATGCTGGACAAGCTCTCTAATACTGAGCTACATCCCCAGCCTTTGGTGATGAGTTTCAACTCACAATACCAAAAGCCAATAGACAGAAGGAAAATATTGATAATATGGACCTTATAAAATTATTTATTATTAAATATTTATTTAAATGGGGTGTTGTATGCCTATAATTGCTTAAAAGGCTGAGGCAGGAGGATTGAAAATTTGAGGCCAGGGGCTGGGGTTATGGCTTAGCGGTAGAGTGCTCGCCTAGCACATGCATGGCCTGGGTTTGATCCTCAGCACCACGTAAAAATAAAGGCATTGTGTACAACTAAAGCAAATAAATAAATATTAAAAAAAGAAAAAGAAAATTTGAGACCAGACTGGGATGGGTTGTGGCTCAGTGGTAGAACACATGCCTAGCATGTGTGAGGACTTGGGTTAAATCCCCAGCACTACACACAAAAAATTGAATTTTTTATACTCCATGAGACAGAGAACAAAAAGACAAGTCACAGACAGATTATTTACAAAACACATTTCTGAAATGGAATTTTTATTCAAAATACACAAAGAATTGTTAAAAGCCAACAACTAAAAACCCAAATAAAATTGGTAAATATCTGAACAGACATATGACTTAAGAAAATACAAAGATGGAAAATAGTTATTCAAAATGATGCTCAGTATTACATACCATTATAGAATCACAAATTAAAATAATAATGAGGTAGCATGGCACAGCAATTAGAACTGCTACACTCCAAGAAATGGCAGTGCATCAACAGCTGCAGGATGCAGGACACCATCACTTTCAGGCATTGCTGGGAGAATAAGTGGCAAGGCCACTTTGGAGGACAGTGTGTCAGGTATTTCCAAAGCAAAAAAAATCTAATCTATGACCCAAATTTTTGCCTAAAATTTATCTGCATTTGAATTCCAGGCAGTAGTCATTCTGCCCATGCATTTCTCAACAGAGGCTCCTGGAAACTGTGGACTACTGAGGGTTCTGGGTAGTGTGGTCCAGCATTAGGCCCACCTGACCCTCAGTGTATAGGCCCTGGGAGCTGCGGGCAACATGCTGGCCCTGGTACTGCAGTCAAGAAACTGTCCACATAGCCATCACCACTGTGGGACTTGCCAGAGGGCTGACCCCACTGGGAACAGACTCACTAAGCAAACCCCAGCATCATCAGACTTCTTCTAAAAAATTGTAGTCATGTAATGGAAAGAAGTCTTTAATACAGCCACAATTGAAAATAATCAAATTCTTTAATATCAAATACCCAATTAATACACAGATTTCTCCATCTATTCAAACAAATCGGGTACAAATAGGAGCATGCAGTGCATTTGATTAATAATGACAAGTAAAGTCCTCCTTTACTTGTCATCTACTTATTGACAAAGGTGGTTAATTTATACTGTAACTATTCCAGTCTGTGTTTTGCTTCTTTGTTTTGTTTTATTTTATAGTGCCTGGGATTGAGGCACTCCACCCCAATCTATAACCCTACCCACAAGGTTTTTCTTGTAACCAACAAATACAATATTTACACTTAATGTAACTTTGAATTTTAGCACATCAACTTCTCAATATTTCACAAGTACTTAAACCTATAAGAAAAATCAGTCATTAAAACATGAATAAGCCAGGTGCAGTGGCACATGCCTGTAATCCCAGCACTTGGGAGGCTGAGGCAGGAGGGTTGCGAATTCAAAGCCAGCCTCAGCAATGGCGAGGCACTTAGCAACTCAGTGAGACCCTGTCTCTAATAAAATACAAAAAAAGGGCTGGGGGTCTGGGGTTGTGGCTCAGCAGAAGAGCACTAGCCTAGCACGTGTGCGGCCCGGGTTCAATCCTCAGCACCACATACAAATAAACGCATTGTGTACAACTAAAGCAAATAAATAAATATTATAAAAAATTGGGGCTGGGGATGTGGGCCCAGTAGTTGAATGCCCCTTAGTTCAATCCCCAGTAACAAAAAAAAAAAAAAAAAAAAAAAAGAATAAGAACAAGCAATGATGTGCACATCACATCAGCCCTTCCCCTCAGGCCCCAATGGACGCCAGGCACTTGGCCCTCCCTGCACCATCTTGAGGGGGCATCTGTGTTTCTCCTATGTCCTTGGATTTCTCCCAAGTATACACTCAAGCCACACAAAACACACTAAAGTATAATGATGAGCAGCCAAAAGCCTTTGTAAGGAATACTGTTGTAAAGAAGTTCTGCTAAAATATTACCTGGGAAAGTAGAGAACATGGCAGAACTTCTTCCTCAGCACACCAGGCAGTGCATAGGAAGCTTCTTCCTCATGTTTTCCTCACATGGACCTCTGTCATCCTGAATCCACAGTGAGTCAGTAGTAGGAGCCAAGGAAAAAGAAGCTGTGGTCCTTGCCAAAGACAATCCCCCAGGCTTCCCCAGGCCAAGGTGTCTCTCCAGGTGGGTCCCCAGGATAAGGAACCTCTGCTCCTCACCTTAGGACCACCAGGCGTCCCCAGATGTAGCATCTCCCATGTGGGTCCCCAAGAGTAGGAAACTTGCAGAGAACACAGAACAAGGCCCCTCAAAACCAGGTGGTCAGAGAAAGTTGTCATGTACGCCCCCTGCTGGCAGCCGTGGGCAGCGCAGGACGCCAGATGCTAGCTGTTCAGAGCTGCCTCTGCATCCCCTCCTGCTAGTCACAGTGAAGCTCTGAAATTCATACTTGTGATTATTTCAGGTCATGATTTTATGAATCAAAAAGAAATCGATGGCTGGGGATGTAGCTTAGAGGCAGAGCACTTGCCTAGCACACGTGAAGCTATGGATTTGATCCTCAGCACCACATTAAAAAAATAAATAAATAAAATAAAGGCATGCTATCCATCTACAACTAGAAAAATTTTTTAAAAATATAAAGCCAAACCTATGTCTTGATCAGAATGGATGGAGATAGAAAGCTGCAAAGTATATGGCCAATACACAAAATTCCACTAGTTTCCTACATATCAGCAATCATGTAGAGGAAACAATGGAATGCGTAAACTGGAATAAGAGAAATTTAAATGTGTTAACCCCCCAAAACTGAAGTACCTGCATGTAAGTCTTTTTATTTTCTTCTTCTTCTTCTTTTTTTTTTTTTTTTTTTTTTTTTTGGTACTAGTTATTGAACTCTGGGGCACTCGACCACTGGGCCACTTCCCCAACCCTTTTTTGTATTTTATTTAGAGACAGGGTCTCACTGAGTTTCTACGTGACTCATCATTGCTGAGGCTTGCTTTGAACTCACAATCCTCCTACCTCTGCCTCCCAAGTTCTGGGATTACAGGCATGCACCACCATACCCAGCCTGCGTATAAGTCTTAAAGTACAACCATACTTTTAGAAAATCTTGAAACAGTAGAAAGAAATCAAATTAAATATAAATAAATGCAAAGGTATTCCTTGATCGGGTCTCAATATAGTTAAGATAATAATTATCTCAATCTTGAGCCTCAGATTCAGTGCATTCCCCGTGAAATTCCGAGCAAGCTGTTTCTAAACCTAGGATATGGACACACCTCAAGAAGGCATACCCCAGAACCTGTCAAAAGACTCCATACACTTGCATTAAAATGTCAACCTGCAAAACTCTAGAAGACATGCATGACCACATATTTCCGGATGAGGCTTTAAATACAGCCCTCAAACAAATCTGTGAAAGAAAAAAACTGATAATGTGGATTACATTAAATTACTCTGTAAAAAAATCATATTAAGAATTAGCGGGGCTGGGGTTGTGGCTCAGGGCAAAGCGCTCGCCTCTCACGTGCGCAGCCTGTGTTCAATCCTCAGCACCACGTAAACGTAAATGCATTGCATTGTGTACAACTAAAGTAAATAAACACATATTTAAAAAAATAATTACCATTAGCATATTAGAGAAAACATTCAGCCTTTGGTGTGGTGGGATTGGCTTATTTTGCTTAGCATGATATTCTCTAACTCCAACCATTTACTGGCAAATGCCATAATTTCACCTTGTTTTAAAGCTGAGTAATATTCCATTAAGTATATATATCACATTTTCTTTATCCATTCATCTTTTGAGGGGCATCTAGGTTGGTTCCATAGTCTAGCAATTATGAATCACAATGTATAAATGCATTCTACTGTCATGTTTAACTAATAAACACAAATAATTTTTTAAATCATATTACGGAAATGAAAAGATAAAGACTGGGCGAAACACTTGGAAAGCATGTCTAAAAAAGACTTGTGTCCAGAATATAGTAAGACACTCAAAAATAAGACAACCCAAAGGGTAAAATCTGAACAGACAACACACAAGAAAGTCCAAGATGGCAAAGAAGCATAAAAATAATCCTTAGCATCATCTGTTGTGAAGAAAGCACAAACTAAAACCCTGAGATGCACTGCACACCTACTAGGCTGCTAAGGTCTTTCCTTCAGTGTAGCATCCACCATTAGGACAATGAGCAGCCACAGGCACTCTCGTGCATTGCTGGTAGAGTGCAGAACATCTCACCCTTATAAGGAAGTTGGCCATTTTCCCCAAAGATAGACATGGTGTCACCACATGATCCTAAGAACCTAAGACAACTGCCTCAAAAACATACATCTAGATAACAGCATGCAATTACATACAGCACATTTGTTCACAGTGGCCAAATACCTCAGAGGACATTCCTGCTCATGGTGGGAGGTGTTGAGAGGATGTCCTTGCTGATAGGGTAGAGGTGGAACTTTAGAGGATGTCCCTGCCCACAGAGTTGAGGGGGCTGGGGAGCTTTGGAGGATGTACCTGGCCCATGGGGAGGAGGAGGTGGGGGCTTCAGAGGACACACCTGACCCCACACATCACATTTTGCAATGCTCCAGTGGCACCACAGCTACCAGGTAGGGAAAGGGGACGGCTCCTGAAGGGCTCAGGGGAGCTCATTTGCACTCTGTCCCACAGGGATCCCTTGTTTGTGTGTTTGGTTCTTGGCCCCCTGTTTTGTCTGCAAATAAGTCAAAAGCCCAAGCCACAGACCCCTTTCCCCACTTGTCGCTGAAGGCAGAGAGTGAGGGCCCAGGAATTCACATGTCAGCTCAGGTCCCCTGTAAAGGCCCAAGCCTGGAAAATCCATTCCTGGCTCTGGAGAGAAGTCTAGGGTTTGAGGCAGAGTTGGTCAGGAAGGAGACACCCTGGTCTCCTGGGAAGTAACACTCACTATGTCTGCTGCCAGGCTCCTCCCCTGGCTTCTCCTGGCTCCTCTCCTGGTTTCCTCCAATCTGTAACCTCAGAGGTGTGAGCCAGACAGGGGTGTGTATGTGTGTGTGTGCATGTGTGTACATATGTGTACACATATGCATAGTCATGCACAGGTGCATGGGTATGTCATGGGCATGTGTAACAGAGTTGGTGGGGAGGGTGGTGAGATTTTTGTGTATGTGTGTGCACCTACACAAATGTGTATACTTGTATTTGTGTGTATATATTTCCACTTGGGATGCCAGTCAGGGAAAGAGTGCACCCTCCTCCTCCAGGGGAATCCTAGATCCTCACTTTCCTTCTATGGAAAAAAAAAATTCTAAAAATACTTTTTTCTTTTAAAAATATTAAGAAGTAAAGTGATGCTGTGTTTCTTATTACAATCCACACACTTGGTCAAGGCCCAGCCCAGCTCAAGGACAGTAGAGGGACCATCCCAGCAGCCCAGATAGGAGTGTCACTCCCTCTGTCACTGCGCCCCTTCCCGTGCTGCTGGAGGGTGCTGGAATCAGGCCTTCCCCCCCCCCCAAGCAGAAATAGGAGTAGAATGTTCTGAGGTCTCCCTTAGAAGAACAAGTTGAGCAGTGATTGGGGAGGCAATGTCCAACACTCGGGGCATGGACTTTGCTGCCCATGAAGGAAGAGGGCAGTCTTTGGTCTCGGATCTGGTGCTCAACCCTGAGCTGAGAGCACAGTTATTACTGGATTTTACAGTAATAATAAAGGCCACAGCTCAACTATTTTATTAGTTTCAGAAAAAGTAGAATGGGTATTACATTAATTTTAATGGCCACAGGCAGGTATTTTGTCAGTTTTTGATCATTTAATAAGGATATTACATTAATATCACCAGGCATCTATCAGTTTTAAATGCTACAGTTATGAACATTAAAACTATTTTTAAAGGTCTCAGGGCAGATATTACATTAGATGCAGATAAAGTAGTATGGATAGTGCACTAATATTAATGACCACAATGCAGGTTTGTATTAGTTTTTGATTCTATAGTATGATTTTCATATGACTACTGAAGCCACTGGGCACCTATTAGTTTTTTGTTTGTTTGTTTTGTGTGCTTTTTTGGTACTGGAGATTGAGCTCAGGGTCACTCAACCACTGAGCTACACCCCAGCCTTATTTTGTATTTTATTTAGAGACAGGTTCTCAGTGAGTTGTTCAGCACCTTGCTTTTGCTGAGGCTGGCTTTGAACTCAAAATCCTCCTGTCTCAGCCTCCTGAGTCGCTGAGATTACATGCGTGTGCCAACACAGCCAGCACTTATTAGTTTTTGATTCAATAACATAGATATGTTAGTATTGAATGCCACAGGAAATATTAGTTTAAGATACTATAGTATAGATATTACATTAATATTAAAGGTCACCTGCACCCCAGCCCCGCACTCCACCAGGCCACGTGCTGCGGCAGCCTGGGACCAGATGGGCAGAGGTGCAGACATGTGCAGGAGACCCTTTACACTTCACTCATGCGCACTACAGCAGAAGGCCAGAAACAGGCCACTGCAGAGGTCTCTAGGAAGTGTGGTCTTTGAAACAGAGTGATTTAGCCAGAGGCTGCCCCATTTTAGGATCATGGTTTTTAAGAGTAGAAGTAAAGGCTGGATGCAGTCGCACACACCTGTAATCCCAGTAGCTCTGGAGGCTGAGGCACGAGGATTGCAAGTTCAAGACTAGCTTCAGCAATTTGTTTAGACCCTAAGCAACCTAGCAAGACTCTGCCTCAAAATAAAAAATAAAAAGGATTGGGTTGTGGCTCAGTTGTTAAGCACCCTTGAGTTCAATACCTGGTGGGGAAGGAAAAAAAAACAAAACAAAACAGTATAATCTCTGCCCATGGTGGCCACTGTCAAGGTGAGGAGAACCTGACTGCAGATAAAACCCCCTGGTGTCCTTTGGGAACTGCAGGCTTCAGCCCGCTGCCTTGAGGCATTCTAAATAATTCTAAATAATTCATTCTATATAATTCAGCTCTAATCATGGATGTCTCTGGGAGCTGCAGGCTACTCTTTCATTCAGAATTCCTAGGGATTCTCAACTGTGTAATCTGGTGCTCTGCCCACACAGCACTTGCCAAAGAAGACCACGGGTGTTGTGTTCCACATGCTAGTCCAGGCACGCTGGAGGACACTGGCAGTGTCATCTGGTGCTCTGCCCAAACAGCCCTTGCCACAGAGGAGCTGAGAGCTGCATTCCATGTGTTGGTCCAGGCACCCTGGAGGATCCTGGCAGGCCATCTGGTGCTCTGCCCACACAGCCCTTGCCATAGAAAACCATGGGTCTGTGCACCATATCCTGGTCCAGGCACCCTGAATGACCCTGGAAGTGTCATCTCTTGTTCTGCTCACAAAGGCCTCATCCCAGAACCCTATGGATGTTTCAAGTAGCACATACCCCAGTGCTAGCATAGTCCAGTATTCTACAATGTAGCCCTCATTGCAGAAGTCTCTGGGAGCTGCTAAATGGGAACCCCTAGGAGTTCTAGGAAGTATATTCTCATATTCTGCTCATCCAGCCCTCACCACAGAGGCTTCTGGGAGCTGCAGGCCCCCAAGCACCAGGGACATGGTAGTTTAGTGTTATGTTGGTGCAGACCACAGTATAGTGGCCCCTTGGAGCTCTAAGCCCCCAGGAATTCTGGGTATTGTAGTCCACTCTATTCATGCAGCCCTGACCTCAGAGGTCTCCAAGAACTGTGGGGCCATTGCTAATTCTGGGTAATGCAGTCCATGCTATCCAAGTGGACCTCACCATCAAGGTTCCTATGATCTGCCTGGACACCACAGATAAATCTGGGTGCTCAATATAAAGCTTGTCCCTGCAGCCCTCAACATGAAAGTGTCTGGGCACTCCAGGCCTCAAAGAATTCTGAATAATGTAGTCTGACCTTCTGCCTGCACAACCCTCACTCTGAAGGCCTCTGGGAGTTGCAGGCTGCACACTCACCTGGGCAACACCTCCCCCAAGGATTCTGGGTAGTACAGTTCTGCCCTACCATTCTCACCACAGAGGATCCTTACAGCTACAGCCCCTGAGGGTTGTGAGTATTGTAGCCCAGTGTTTTGTCCATTCACTGCAGAGTATTCTGGGAGCTAATGTCCCTCTTAGGATTGTGGGTAATGCAGTCCAATGGCTTGCCCACTCACCACAGAGGGTTCTGCGAGCTGTAGCCCCTGAGGATTGTGGGTAAATGCAGTGCAGTGTTTTTGCTCAATTACCACAAAGGATCCTGGAAGCTGCAGCCCCTGAGGGTTCTGGATAAAGTAGGATAGGGTTTTGCATACACAGCCCTGCTAGGGGGAACCACAGGAGTTGCAGACCCCATGCTTTCCCTGGTCCCCTAGTGATTCCAGGTAGTGTGCTATCCCAATACAACCCTCACCACAGAAACCTCTGGGAGTTACAGGGTTACACGGTATGCAGGTGTATTGCCAGTTTTCAATTATATGTTCTGCTCCCTCAGATGTTTTAGTTTGAACATTAGAGAATCACACTGAGGCAAACATATAAAGCAAGGTTTACTTAAAAGGGGAGGGAGGGCCAGGAGCGATGGTGCATACCTGTAATCCTAGCACTTGAGAGGCTGAGGCAAAAGGGTCAACCTGCAAAACTCTAGAAGACGTGCATGATTACATGTTTCTGGATGAGGCTTTAAATACAGCCCTCAAACAAATCCGTGAAAGAAAAAAACTGATAATGTGGATTATATTAAATTACTCTGTAAAAAAATCATATTAAGAATTAGCTGGGCTGGGGTTGTGGCTCAGCGGCAAAGCACTCTCCTCTCAATGTGCGCAGCCTGGGTTCGATCCTCAGCACCACGTAAACGTAAATGTATTGCATTGTGTACAACTAAAGTAAGTAAACAAATATTTTCTAAAAAAAAGAATTACCATCCGCATATTAGAGAAAACATTCAGCCTTTGGTTTGGTGGGATTGGCTTATTTTGCTTAGCATGATATTCTCTAACTCCAACCATTTACTGGCAAATGCCATAATTTCACCTTGTTTTAAAGCTGAGTAATATTCCATTAAGTATACATACCACATTTTCTTTATCCATTCATCTATTGAGGGGCATCTAGGTTGGTTCCATAGTCTAGGTATTGTGAATCACAATGTATAAATGCATTCTACTGTCATGTTTAACTAATAAACACAATAATTTTTTAAATCATATTAAGGAAATGAAAAGACAAAGACTGGGTGAAACACTTGGAAAGCATGTCTAAAATAGACTTGTGTCCAGAATATAGTAAGACACTCAACAATAAGACAACCCAACGGGTAAAATCTGAACAGACAACTCACAAGAAAGTACAAGATGGCAAAGAAGCATAGAAATGATTCTTAGCATCATCTGTTGTGAAGAAAGCACAAACTAAAACCCTGAGATGCACTGCACACCTACTAGGTCTTTCCTTCAGTGTAGCATCCACCATTAGGACAATGAGCAGCCACAGGCACTCTCGTGCATTGCTGGTAGAGCGCAGAACATCTCACCCTTATAAAGAAGTTGGAAGTTGGCCATTTTCCCCAAAGATAGACATGGTCTCACCACATGATCCTAAGAACATAAGACAACTGCCTCAAAAACATACATCTAGATAACAGCATGCAATTACATACAGCAGCATTTGTTCACAGTGGCCAAATACCTCAGAGGACATTCCTGCCCACGTGGGGGGTTGTTGAGAGGATGACCTTGCTGAGAGGGTGGAGGGGGGACTTTAGAGGATGTCCCTGCCCACAGAGTTGAGGGGGCTGGGGAGCTTTGGAGGATGTCCCTGCCCATGGGGAGGAGGGGGGGGGGCTTCAGAGGACACACCTGACCCCACACATCACATTTTGCAATGCTCCAGTGGCACCACAGCTACCAGGTAGGGAAAAAGGACGGCTCCTGAAGGGCTCAGGGGAGCTCATTTGCACTCTGTCCCACAGGGATCCCTTGTTTGTGTGTTTGGTTGTTGGCCCCCTGTTTTGTCTGCAAATAAGTCAAAAGCCCAAGCCACAGACCCCTTTCCCCCACTTGTCGCTGAAGGCAGAGAGTGAGGGCCCAGGGAATTCACATGTCAGCTCAGGTCCCCTGTAAAGGCCCAAGCCTGGAAAATCCATTCCTGGCTCTGGAGAGAAGTCTAGGGTTTGAGGCAGAGTTGGTCAGGAAGGAGACATCCTGGTCTCCTGGGAAGTAACACTCCCTCTGTCTGCTGCCAGGCTCCTCCCTTGGCTTCTCCTGGCTCCTCTTCTAGCTTCCTCCAATCTGTAGCCTCAGAGGTGTGAGCCAGACAGGGGTGTGTGTGTGTGTGTGTGTGTGTGTGTGTGTGTACATGCATGTGTGTACATATGTGTACACATATGCATAGTCATGCACAGGTGCATGGGTATGTCATGGGCATGTGTAACAGAGTTGGTGGGGAGGGTGGTGAGAGCGTTGTGTATGTGTGTGCACCTACACAAATGTGTATACTTGTATTTGTGTGTTTATATTTCCACTTGGGATGCCAGTCAGGGAAAGAGTGCACCCTCCTCCTCCAGGGGAATCCTAGATCCTCACCTTCCTTCTATGGAAAAAAAATTCTAAAAATACTTTTTTCTTTTAAAAATATTAAGAAGTAAAGTGATGCTGTGTTTTTTATTACAATCCACACACTTGGTCAAGGCCCAGCCCAGCTCAGGGACAGTAGAGGGACCATCCCAGCAGCCCAGATAGGAGTGTCACTCCCTCTGTCACTGCACCCCTTCCCGTGCTGCTGGAGGGTGCTGGAATCAGGTTTACCCACCCCAGCAGAAATAGGAATAGAATGTGCTGAGGTCTCCCTTAGAAGAACAAGTTGAGCAGTGATTGGGGAGGCAATGCCCAACACTCGGGGCATGGACTTTGCTGCCCATGAAGGAAGAGGGCAGTCTTTGGTCTCGGATCTGGTGCTCAACCCTGAGCTGAGAGCACAGCTCTCAGACAGAAATGTCCCCATGCATAGCAGTGAATGGCCTGAACTTGGAACAGGAGAATTGGGGGGCTCAAAACTGAATCAGTTCCTTTCCTGCCACATGCCCCTGACCTTCTCTCACCTTACCTGCCCTCTGGCCTTTCAACTCAGCCCTCAAATGCCTTGGCCATTTTTCTTGGTCCCTCACCTAACCAAAGCTCCAGGATTCCTTCTCAGCTTCAAATTCAGAATGGTCTCCTTAATGTTGAAGTGATTAGCAATGTACACTGGGAGGAGCAAATATCTTTAGTACAGGGAGAGTCAGTGGGTTCATTTCCCAGGACTGACACAACAGAGCACAGACATATGTGTGACTTAAAGCACAAATCTGCTATCTCACCATTGTGGAGGCCAGAATCCCAAAATGAGGGTGTCAGCAGGGTCATTCTCCTTCTGAAAGTTGGTAGGAGGGTCCTTCCCTATCTCTTCAGCTTCTGGTGTTTGCTGACAATCTCCTGTATTGCAGCATTAGAGAAATAATTATCCATTAAAGCAAGGGAAGGGAGTTTAATCAGGGCCCTATATGCTGGGGAGGGGGTATCTTTGCTAAACTGACTAAGCAGGGTGCTCTTCTAGCACTGAATTTTATAAGGTAGTGCAACAAGCCCAGAAGAGGGTTCAGGAGTCTGATAGAAGTGTGGCCAAGCAGAGGATCTTTGTCAGTCTCCTCTTGTTCATTCTTCTCTTCTTTAAACAATATAAATGTGTGTTGTCATTTGCTTGCCTTCTACTCATCAGTGACCAGCTGACTCATCTCTGGGATTTCATAGTGTAAGATACTTGCTGGATGGGGCCAAAAGCCAGGCTTTTAGTAAGGAGGAATTTCTATGAAAATAAAGAAAACATATGGAAAAAAAAGTCACAAGTAAATTCCATTCCTGGATTGTCTTTGATGTGCTATGGTTTGAATTTTTGTCATCCAGAATTCATATGTTGAAATTTTAATACCCCAAGTTGTGTGGTAACAGTAAGAGGAACTCTGAGAATTGATTGGGCCCTGAACACTCTGCTCTCATGAGTGTATTTGTCCATTTATAAATGAATGGATCAAGGGGCTGGGGATATAGCTCAGTTGGTAGAGTGCTTGTTTCACATGTACACAGCCCTGGGTTCAATGCTCAGCACAAAAAATAATTAATTAATTAATTAATTAATTAATGGATCAATGAGTTGTCAAGAGAGCAGCTTTGCTACAAAAACCAGCTCTCAGGCACAGCTAGTCTCATCATGTGATGCCTGCAATGCCTCAGGATACTGCAGAGTCCCCTCCAGAAGAAGGTCTTCAACAGATGCAGCCCCCTGACCTGGGACTCCCTATACACCTTAAAATTAAAAATAGCTTTTTAATGAATGATGCAGTCTCAGTAGTGCAGATATAGCAACAGAAAACCAACCAAGTCAGATGAAAATATCAAGATTCAAAGCAGATGTCTAAAGACAAAAGGAAATTGATGTGCTATATGTGGGCAACTTAGCAATTACTGGAATTTGAATTTTAAAAAAAAAAAGCACCCCTGCAATTGAAATACTGAAGGATTACATTAACAAAATAAATACAAGTATGCATTCAGAAAACTTTGAAACATGGTTGAGAGAAAAAAAAAGAAACATAAATAAATGCAGTGATTTTCCTTGCTCAGGAGCAATTCAATCATTATTTCTAGGAAGACAATTCTTTCCAGCTTGATCTTTAGAGTCAGCAAAATCCCAATCAATTCACCACCAAAGATACCTACAAACTCTAAACCTAGAAGAGGTAGCATGGGAGGGAACAAAAGTAGCTCAAGAATCTACTCATCCAGTTCTAAGCAATTAAAGTTTCAGGGATCACAGAGTGTGGCATTGGTAAAGGCATTGGAAATAGACAAGTAAAACCAGTCCAAGTGATTCTGTCAAAGGGACACAGGCAATTCAATGGAGAGAGAAAAGTCTGTACCACAAATGGCTACAGAACAATTGTGGGGGAAAAAAATGAACCATGTGGAATCATATGGAATATAATAAACACAATCTTTATGGTTTACCCAAAAAGCTACTCAAAATAGTCCATAAAGTTAAATTTTAAAGCCAGGCATGAGGGGCTGGGATATGGCTTAGCGGTACAACACTCGTCTCGCATGTGTGAGGCCCTGGGTTCGATCCTCAGCACCACATGATTAAAATAAAGGTATATTGTAATCTATGGTTGGTAAAAGGTCTTGTTTGTTGAAGATTCTCTAAGAGTTATTTTATTTTAAAGGAACATATGCTTTGAATAACAATTTTCTGGGCATGTTTAACCTAGGTAAGAAAACCATGGTGCTGTTTAATTTGTTAATAGGTTGATATAAGATTGGACCAATACTTGATGTGTATAATTTTAGTATGTAGGGTTTTTGTGCTTTAAAAAATAAAAGTTTTTTAAAAAAGGTATTGTGTCCCCCTACAACTAAAAAAAAAATTATATAAAAAAAAAAAGCCATGTGTCGGGTGCATGCCTGTAATGCCAGCAGCTTGGAAGGCTGAGGCAGGAGGATCATGAGTTCAAAGCCAGCCTCCCCAACAGCAAGGCACTAAGCAACTCAGTGATACCCTATCTCTAAATAAAATACTCAATAGTATTGGGGATTTGGCTCAGTGGTCAAGTACCCCTGAGTTCAGTACCTAGTACCAAAAAAGAAAAGAAAAAGGAGGAAGGAAGGAAGAAAGAAAGAAAGATAAAAAAAATAACCCAAAGACTTAAATTTTCAAATGCAAAATTGTAAAAGTTATAGAAGAAAAAAATCTACATAGCCTTGTGTCTTATAAATAGGAGGAATCAGACACAGAAATGTGCACAGGAATAACACCCTGTGGAGACGAGCTCTGCTGCCAAAGCCAGGAAACTAGACAGGCTGCAGTGAGACCATCTGGGGAATGCAGCCAACACCACAATTCCAGAACTCTGGACTTCAGAGCTCTGAGGCAACAATATCTGTGTGTCTAAGCTATCCAGTTTGTGCCACTTTCCTAGGCAACCCTTAGGAGAATGATACAGGCACATTCTGCTTCATCCACCACCTTCTTCAGACACCTCTCTCCTCAAGCCCACCTCACATAGGGAGGGGGCAGGAGCAGGGCACTTCACAGACCATGACCACTGCCAGGTGGTCACTTTCCACCCTGTCTGGTGACTCTGGCCTCAGCTCTCAACCTCCTGGGGCCAGTGGAGGATGAGGACAAGGAGGATGAGCAGACAAAGAGGTCAGCTTTCCTGGAACTGGACACTGAGCCTCCCCCTTGCTATTCCTGGAGCCCAAATAGCACAGAACTAGAAAAATCCCACCCCTTACATGTCCTCCAACCCCACCTCTCAGCCATCCACAGCTTGTAACAGCAAAGATGTCCCTTTTAATGTCAGGAGGCACAGCAGAAGATTATGTTCCACCTGGTCAAGGCATCTCACCTGTGTCCACTGGACCCAAGCTGGCCCTTTAAAGGGGTGAGGGTAGAATGGGATAAGGACCAAACAAGACAGAAAGGGGAGAGGGGAAGGGAGGAGCTTGTTGTCAGGACCTAAGGGTGGATATCTCTCCCCACAGGGGTTGAGTACAGGGACCTCCTGCCTCCATCCAGGACCTCTGAAAATTGCACAGGCACCCCTTATCAGGAGGCCCAGTCCCAGTCAAGGGTCAGCTCCAGGGTCTTTAGCCCACTTCTCCCAGCTGGGCATGATGCAGCTTGCTGAGTCAGGATTCTGACTTTCAGGACTAGCACACTGCCTGTTTAGCACAGGAGGAAGCAAAATGCCCTCACAGCCCATGCCTCCAACTGTGTTCCTCTCTCCTTGCTGGGACTTCAGGCTCTTCAGGCTACAAAAAAGGCCACAGGCCAAGACAGGGATGGCTAGGACTCTGCATGTTTCCTGGGAGGGCTGAGGGCTGGCCCTCCCCATAGCAGCCCAAGGCACAGCAGTCACTGTCTCTGCCCTCTTGAGTCTGGGGTAGCCTTCATGGTGGGGGATGCATGAGCCCAGTCCTCCTGAGGCAGGTAGGCAGATGGTTGTTGACACGGTTGAGGTGTCAATGGCTGAGGACACGGTTTTCTCCTATCTACACTTAGTTGACTCAAGACTCACTTTACTCCTTCCTGTCTATACTGGAAGCAGCAGGGCTCTGGTACAGGAAAGAAGGTGTTATATTTAGGCTGGATGTCGCAGTTTTTCCAAGAGGGGAAAAGTGGAGGCCACATTCTTGCTAGGTAAACCCTAAACCCAAGCTCATCCTAAACCAAGTCTACCCAAACTCAAGCCGAACCTAAGACAAACTTCTTCTATCCCAGCTTCCCTGATGCCCTACTTGTGTCTGCCTGCTACCCTCACACCTCCCTGATTACAGAGAGGTGAGGTGACATGAAGCAGAATGTGAACAATGTCATCACTTCCAGCCCTGGATTCTAGAGAGACACATCTGTCCCATTATTAGGCCGCTCAACAGTTCTCCTAGAGGAGATGGACTTTGCTGTCCACCCCCATGGGGACATCCTGTGGGTATAATGAGGGAGAAATAGTGCCAGAATAGATCTGGAACTGCAGGGCCAGAAGAACACTGTGCACTGTGACTGACAGTCCTGGACACACAGATTTTGGTGTATACTGTCAACTGTGAGAGTCCTGGACACAGGAACAGGTGCACACTGTCCACTGTAACTGAGTTCTGGACACAGGGCAGGGTACACACTCTCCACTGTGACTGAGAGTCCTGGACACAAGACTGGGAGGATGCTGTCCACTGCAATAGAGTCTTGGATACAGGGCTGGGTGCACACCGTCCAATGTGAGATTCCTGACCACAGGACCAGGACCAGGGTCACACTATCCAATGTGACAGAATCCTGGTCCCATAGGGCCGGGTATAAACTATGTACTGCGACTGACAGTCCTTACCACATAGGACTGGATGCACACTGAGTACTGTAGAGAGTCCTGACACAGGACCAAGTGGAGTCTGTCCACTTTGATTGAGATCCTGAACATATTTTGTTGGGTACACACCTCTACTGTGATTAAGAGTCCTGGGCACACAGGGCAGGGTGCACACTGTTCACTGTGATTGAGAGTCCTGAACACAGGACCAGATGCACACTAGCCACTATGCCTGAGTGTCCTGGACACCGAGGGATGGGTGCACAGGTACAATGTGATTGAGATTCCTAAACACAGGACCAGGTGACATGGTTCACTGTAACTCAGAGTCTTGGACACAGGAATGGGAGAATGTTGTCCACTGCAGCAGTCCTGGACACAGGGCTGAGTGGAGCCTTCCACTGTAAGTAAGATTATAGGACACACAGGACTGGATGCACACTGTCCACTGTGACTGAAAATCCTGGACACAAAGGACAGGGTGCATCCTGTCCACTGTGTCTAAGAATCCTGGACACACAGGGAAGGATGCACACTGTCCACTTTGAGAGTCCTGGACTCATGGGTGAGAATGCATACTCTCCTGTGAATGATAGTTCTGGACACACAAAGCTGGGTACACACTGTCCACTGTGACACAAAACAAAAAGGACACTGTGACAGAATCCTGGATCCAGTCTTAGGTGAAGATCATCCACTTTGACAGTCCTGGACACAGGCCTAGGTCCAGTGAGGTTCCTGGACCCACAGGCCTGATGTGGTCACACTGTTCCCTGTAAGTTGATCCATCCTCACAGCAGCACTGTCCTGCAATTCAGTGGGCTGAGGGCACCTTCCTGAAGGGGAAGTGCCCCTTCAGTGAGTGGAGGGGTGCCTCAAAGATCTCTGGAAGCAGCATCCTGTGCAGTGACAGTTGCCACCCCCACCTCCCACCAAGGTCTCTTATCCTTCTGAACCTGAATTTCACACCTCATGAAGTGAGTAAGGAAGAAAGAAACAGCTTTTTTTTCAGTTTCTGTTTCTTCCATGACTTTTTATTCTTCTCAGCCTTCTTTTTCTCTTTGGGATCCTGTGTTAATCAGGCTAGGCCAGAACATGTGCTCACAAGACTCAACAGCCTCAGCATCTGGAATTACTGGTACCACAGGCCTCCACATCTGTCTGTTTCTAATTTTGGAAGGTCTGAATTGTTTTCTAATTTGTTCATTCTGATCCCACATGGAATCATTCTTCATAGTTCTGATTTGTGGCCTCTTGAGCCCAATTTGATGTTTCTTCCACCACCAACTTCTCAACCTAAAGACACATTTTATACATTACTCGTATCCCACAAATGTCTGTTTTACCTGATATTGTTTCTTTGGTTGCCAGTCATTCACTTCTCCCTTCCCCTCTCTTTTTCTCTCTTTCTCTCTCTCTTTCTGTACCAAGGATTGAACTCATGGGCACTCGACCACTAGGCCACATCCCTGGCAGCCCTTTTTTGTATAATAAAACACAGGGTCTCACTGAGTTGCTAAATGCCTCACCATTGTTGAGGCTGGCTTTGAACTCGTGATCCTCCTGCCTCGGCCTCCCAAGTACCGTATCTATCTCTTTCCTGAAGAATAAAGGCAGCATGAAAGAGAGAAACTGGACTTTTTCTCTGTTTCTTCCATGACTTTCCATTCCTCACAAACCTTCATTTTCTCCATGGTGTCTTGGCTGTGCTCCCAAAGGCCAAAAACACCTGCACTAAGGTCAAACCCCAGCCTCAGCCTCTGAAACCACAGGTACCTCAGGCTACCTCACCTAGTGTTTCTGCTTTGGAAGGTCTAAATTTTCTTCTACCTCATTCCTCCTGAACATCCTGAAAATTCTCTTTCAAATTTGATTTATGTCAATGGAAACCCATTTTGAGGTATCTAGCATCACATAAACATTTTCATTTAGACTTATTTTGTTTCCTCCTTGTCATTCACTCATCATTCATTCATTCATGTATATTGTAGTCCTGAGAATCCAACCCTGGACATTACACATTCCAGGGAAAGGCTCCACCCAGAGCTCCATGCCGAGTTCCAGGGAAGTGAGCAGTTCATGGTATAGAAGTCTCCCTTTTCCACAACACCACCTAGAGCAGGAGAGAGCCTGAGGCACAATGAATTTATTTAGCTAGCTCTAGAGGAAGCTCAGACTTCTCATGGTTCCTATGCACATTTTATCTTTATGTGTAACTCAAATGATACTCTGACCAGTGACTAGGGAAGCTGAGGCTGGAGAATGGGTGAATGGCAGGAGCAAGTGATCCTGGGCAGCCTCAGGAGACCCTGTCTCATAAAGGGCTTACTCCGACCCGGCCACCAGTAGCCTTGCGAACACTGAGCTGCACGTGGTGCCAAGCAAGATGCAAGCTGAGGCCTGCACTTGGCACCTGCTCTGCTCTTAGTGGATAAATTCACAGAAAAACATGAGTTACATGGTAACAACAGGAACAGAGGAACAGAGGGGACCAGCAATTTTGCACAGGATGCTCTGGGGTATATTATTTACTGTACTCCACCTGAAGTGGAGACAAAATGAAAAACAAACAAACAAACAAAAGGTAAATTTGGTGCTTTGGGAAGTGTGAAAGCCACCAGTGAACTCTATTGTCCTCCATCAGGAGAACTAGCTGAAATTAAAGAGAGACACTTGCAGAAAAGCCAGGGCTTGTGAACAAACCTGCTATGAACCTTGCTGTGGTTGACTAAGGAAAATGACACCAAGTGACCTTTCAGAACTAGATGACCTAATGAGTGAAGAGGCATTTAGAAATATGTGAAATCTGTTGATGAGTGAAAATGACACTCTAAGGACACTCATGTGGAATAGGTTAAGCATAGTTGTCTTACATTAGTGGGGGAGAGAAGATATAAAGAGAAATGACTCTCAACACTGCTACTGCAGGAATATATCCCTTAACTTCCCAACAAATGCAGAAAAACACAACATGCATCTTTTACAACTCATGGTTTCTAGAGCAGGCTTTAGGCTCTGGGATTCAGAATTCATAACATTATTTGTGGTAAAAACTACACATAAAATCATGTAATCCAAGGACAATCTTGTTATAAGACTTATATAATACTAAAACTTGCTTAGATCCATCCCTGGATTTGGATCAATATACTTAAAGATCTTCCCATTGGAAAAAGCTGAGAGTGGAGGAAAGTGTTTGTTATACACTGTCAGAAGAACAATACTGTCCTAATTTTATAATTCACTGCATTTGTTGGTGCTATATTTTATGCTAAAGGAACAACTTTGCAGCAAAATAAGAAACAAAATATTCAACTCCAAAAAAAAAAAAAAAAAAAAAAAAAAAGGCAAAAAGAGGCTGGGGCTCTGAGGTATTATGACACTGGTTTCCATCCTCTTGTCTGCAAAAAAGCTATTTTATCCTCTTTTCCTTCTCTCTTCCCCTTCCTTTCCCTATTTATCTTTCTTGTGCTGCCTTTCTTGAATTGCCTTTCAATTCCTCTCAGCCCTTCTTTTCTCCACAGTCCCCCAGCTGTGTTCCCCAAGGATGAGCCAGAACACCTGCACTTAGGTCAAACCCCAGCCTCGGCTTCTGGAATCATGGGTATCACAGACTGCCACACCTACCTCTTTTTTATTTGGGAGGTCTGAATTATCTTCCTAGTTGTTCCTCCAGATCCCATGAGAACTTTCTCTTTGAATATTTGATTGTCCTCTTGGACACATTTTGATGTTTCTTCTGACACCAACCAGAGTAAACATCTCAGCTAGAAAACAATTTTGTGTTACTAGCATCCCATACATGTTTTTGTTTCTTTGGACGTCACTCACTCCTTTGTTCATTCACTTATTTTTATCACAGTTCTGGGAGTCCAACCTCAGGCAACAACACTCCAGGAAAGCCTCCAGCACTCAGCTCTACCCCAGCCACAGGAGGCAAGCACATTTAAGGTACAGAAGCTTTGTGTTCCCCAACAAATGTTACCCCAGGGAATACAGCTTGAGGCATAAAGAACTTGCTTTTCTTCTTTAAACGGGAAGCAGATTTCTTTGATACCCATTTTAAGAAACTTCCTAGTGACTAGGGTGGCAGAGATGGGAGAATATGATCCTGGGAAGCCTCAGGAGACCCCATCTCAAAATAAAATATAAGAGTCTGGAGCTGTGGTAGTGTGTGCCTGGGTTTACTCTTCAGCATCACAATAAATGAATTTATTTTGTGCTTTCTTTCCTTCCCTCTGCCACTCTCTCTCTGTTTCTCTCTTTAATGCTGCCTCTATTCCAGGAAGAAAGAGAAACTAGACTTTCCTTCTCTGTCCATGACTTTCTGTTCCTCTCTCTCCTTTAAAGGAATCCCTCACATTGAGCACCCCATAAATATTTTTGTTTTGATGTATTTTATTCTTATTTTTGGGAATCCAATACCAGCAACAGGAGTGGCAGCCTACAGTGCCAGCAATAAGCATGGCAACCTGTGGTACCAGCAACAAGTGTGGCAGCCTGTGCACCAGCTTTTCCAGAAGTTCAGTTCATGTGACTGCAGTACAGACCAATGATCAGACAATACAGTGAAGAAACTAAGGAGAAAAACAAGGAAAGAGAGACCAGAGATCCTTCAAAAGAGGGAATAAAAGAGAGAACAAAATCATTTTTTTTTTTTTTCGAATCTGAGGATTGAACACAGGTGCACAATACTTGCTAGTTTTGTTTGATTTTGAGACAGGTTCTGGCACTGCTGCCTAAGATCACTTTGTGCCATCCCCATATTCTCCAGCTTCATCTTCTGCCTCTGTAGTCACTGGGCCATTTCTTTAAATATGAACATGAGTATCAAATAAATCCAGGCTTCACTTTTAAGTGAAATAAACAAATTCAGTTTGCCTCTGGTTGTCTCTCATGGGCTTAGCATTGTAGGGAACACTGGATCTTATGGACTCTGAAGCACTCACCTCCCAGGGATTGGGAGGGGCTCAGGGGTAGAGTCTGTCTTTGGAATATGTGATGCCTGGTGATTCCACAGCCTCTGCTTCTGGAACTGCTGTCGGTACAGGCCACCACAACTATACATTTTCAATTATGTAAGGTCAAAATTATCTTCTAATTAGTTCATCTGGGTCATGTACAGAATTTGTCTTCAAAGATTTAACTTGTGTCCACTTGAACACCTTGTGGTATATACATCAATTGTTGTTAAATTCTCCATTAGAAGAAAAGTTCATAGCATCCCACAAATATTTTTGTTTTGCCTAACTTTGTTTCATTGTTTCCCCTTCACTCATTCACACATTTATATAAAATTCCTTGACATCCTATCCCAGACAACACACATGCCATAAAAGGCTCTACCACTACTACTCCATCCCCAGCCCTGGAGGTTAACACTTTAAGGTAGAGAAGACTGTTCCTGTAGAAGTTTAAGCCCAAAGACAGCCCAAGGCACATATAACTTATCCTGCTTAAAGAGTGAGCTTAGATTGTTTTTGCCACATATGTGCAATTTAAAAGAGAACTGCCCAGTAACTGAGATAATGAGGATGGATAAATGGGAACATGCCATTGTGATCTTGACAACCTTGTGAGAATTCAATGAAAATTGTCCAGGAGAAAAGGTAGCATGAAGGAGAAAGTATAGTATTCCTTCTATTTCTTCCATGAATTTCATATTCTCTCAGTCAATTATTCACCATGGTGTCCCAGCTGTGTCCCACAGGCTAGCTACCTACATGTACATTCAAAAGGTCTTCAAACTCAGCTACTATAATCACTGGCACAATAGGCTACTACATAATTTAATTTATAATTTCAGAAGGTCAAAATTTTCTTCAAATCTGTCTATCCTGATCACACATATTTCTCTTCAAAATTTGATTTGTGTCATCGAGAACACCTTTTGATATTTATTCACATCAACAATTATAAACAGTTTGCTATGAAATTTTGTAAGTTAAAAGAATCTCAAATCATTTTGTGCTTTCTTCCTTCTCCCACACTCTCTTTCCTTATTTCTTTCTTGCTTCCCTTATTCACACAATAAAACTCAAACCCTAACTCTTAACACTAAACCTAAGTCTCTAACCCAAACCCTAACCCAAGCTATAAACCCTAACTTAACACTATCCCTAACCATACTCCTAACCCTATCCCCAAACCTATCAATAACCCTAACCCTCTAATTCTAACTATAACCTCTAGGCCTAACCCTAAACCCTAAACCTAACCCTCATCCTAACCCTATTTCTCTAATTCTCTAAAACTTTCCCTAACCAGGCCCAAACCCTTCCCCAACTGCAATCCCTAACCCCAATCCTAATACCAACTCTAAGCTTAACACTACCCACCTGCAAATGGAAGCAACTCCCACAGCCAAAGGGCTCAGGGACACAAAACAGACTCTTCAGATGCCAGTTGAAAGCAGCAAGTTCCCAGGTGGCCCACGACTCCCGCCCAATGTGGATACAAACAACAAGTTCTGCAACCTCCTTCTCTGTTTGAGTCATTTGCTGAAATGGCTCACAGCAGCCAGGAAAACAGTGTACTTAGTACTGCCAATGTACCATAAAGCATATCTTTCAAACATAACTAGAACAATACACTTAAACAGGCACAACACAACACACAGGGAAAGGTAAGTGGTAAAGGGCATGTAGCTCTCCGGGCAGCACCCTCCCAGCACCTTCAGCAACACAGAGGTCCTTAAACCTGTTCTTTTCTTTTTATAGATGCTTCATTAAGTAGCCATAATTCATTAAATCATTGCTCACTGGTGATCAGCTGAGCCTTCAGCACCTCCATCCTCCCCAAATGTGTTAGAGGGCTCAAGTTCTCACCTGCTAATCACAGGGTTGGTTCTACTGCACCCAGCCATCCTGGCTACCCAGGAGGCCTCGAACATCGGTCACCTCACTGGCATCAAACAGACACATTGCTTCATAGATTCAATGATTAGGAGCTAAGTGCCAGGAAACTGGGGCAGAGACCAAATATGTATTTCTTATTATGGCACAACAACCCACAAAATGGAAGAACAAATTTGCAATAATAAATTTAATAAATTAATTTTAAAATTTGCATATATAGGCACACATATATCTAAAAATGTTGTGCTACCTAGAATATATAAACAACTTATACAACTTAACAACAAAACACAAAAGAACCCAATTTTCACATTGACAAAGGACTTGAATACACACTTCACCAGCAAACATGAAATGATGCTTTACATCTCAGTCATTATGGACATGCAAAACAGTATAATTTTCTCACTCCTATCAATATAGCTATAATCAAAATAATTAAAAATAATAAGTGTTGGTAAAAATGAAGAGAAGTTGAAACACTTATATATACCTGTAACAATATAAAAAGTGTGCACTCTATGTGTGAAATAGTTTCCTATTTCCTCAGAAAGTTAAAAATAGAATTATCATAGTACTCAACAACTCTATGACTAGGTATTTGAACAATGAACAGAGGTGTTCAAACAAAAATGTGTATGTGTGCTCTTTCCATCTGTGGAAGTCATGAAAATGAGTGACAGGCTTAGGAAGAGTTCCAAAAAGAGAACCCTGGATCTGAGTGGGAAAGGAGTGTTTCAGATCGGGCAGGCAGTGAGATTGAAAACTGATTTCCATGGAGAAACCCCCTGGGGTCCTGAGTTGAAGGTTATGTGGTTGTCACCTGGGAGCATCCCTGCACTGAGTAAAATACACCATAGTGTTTTATATGTAGGTGCAAATCTGGCTTAGCAATGACTGCAGGGGAATGTGAGTGAAAGGATGCAGAGCACTTTGCACCACCGGGGCAGGGTTCCTGTGAGCTTAGCACTATCAGGAAGTCAACTGCTTTCAAAACAACCATGTCGATACCATGACAGAAACCAGACACATCAGATGCCATGAGAGAGACTGGCCCTCACACACCCAGTTCACACAAAGCTGTGACACAACAGCACTTGTAAGAAAATCTGTTAGGAGAAGCCACTGTGTGGACACCACCTGAGTATTAGAAGTTAATTTTAGATGTTATTTAGCATTAGGAGACCACAGAGAGATTATTATATTAATACGAGAGACCAAAGTGTGGATATTATGTAAGTAATAAAGGCCACTGTACAGAGGTTATTATAATAGTAGCAAGGGGTCATGGTTAAGTAATCATATTAATATTAGAGGCCACTCTATGGGCATTATAATAGTACTTTGGGCAACAGCGTGCATGTTATGTATTAAAGACCATAGTGAAGATATTTTATTACTGTTAGAGGACAAAGTGTACACATTGTATTAATATTAAGACCATAGAAAAGATATTATATTAGTATTGGAGGCCATAGTAAAGACATTAAATTAGTGTTGTTATAAATTAGTTATTATATTAGTGTTAGATACTATAGTAAGGATATTATATTAATATTAAAAGTCACAGGACACCTATTATATTAGTTTTAGATGTTATAATATGATACCATATTATTTTCTCATTGAGAATAATATGTGAGTGGAAGAAGTGACAGAGTGGATATTATATTAGCAAGAGAAGAGATTAAATGGGTACCAGAGAGTGTCAGAAGTGGGGGCATTATATGATGGTCAGAGGCCAGTAGGACAATATGTGAGTGACAGTGTTCAAGTGAGGATATTATGTGTGTCAGAGGTCACAGGGAGGATACTGTGTCAGAGATCACAGTGAGGGCAGTATGTAAGTTTCAGAGGTCACACTATGGGTATTATGTGACTGTCAGAGGCCACAGTGAGGACATTATGTGATTATCAGTGGTCAAAGTGAGGATATAGTTTCAGTGTCTGAGGTCAGAGTGAGGGTATTATGTGACTGTCAGTGGCCACAGTGAGGGTTTTATGTGACTGTCAGAGGTCACAGTGAGAGTATTGTGGGAGTGTCAGAGGTCATAGTACAGGTGTTACATGAGTGTCAGAGGTCACAGTGAGGATGTTATGTGTCAGCAGCCACAGTGAGGTTATTATGTGTGAAGAAGCCCCAATGAGGATGTTATGTGAGTGACAGCGGTCACAAGGAGGGTAATATCTGAGTGTCTGAGCTCACATTGAGTACATTATGTGAGTTCCAGACATCACAGTGAGGTTGTTATGTGAGTGTCAGAGGCCATGCTTGGATATTGTATGAGTGTAAGAGGTCACCGTGGGGCTTATAAGTTCCAGAAGTCATAGTAGGGATATTATCTGAGTGTCAGAGGCCTCAGTGGGGATGTTATCTGAGTGTCAGAGGCCTCAGTGTAAATGCTTTATCAATATTAAAGGCCACAGGGCAGCTATTATATTAATTTAAGATGATAATCTATGGATATTATATGAGTATTACAAACCATAGGGCAGCTATCATATTAGTTTTGGGTGGAATATAATATAAATATTGCATTATGATTAAAGGCCATTGACAGTTTTATTAGTTTTTTTATATCCTATATTATGGACATCATACTAGTATTAAAGCCCACAGGTCAGGTATTTTGTTTGTCTTAGGTGCTACAGCATGTATTTTGTACTAATATTAAAGACCACAGAGCCGGGTATGGCGGCGCACGCCTGTAATCCCAGCATTTGGGAGGCTGAGGCAGGAGGATCACGAGTTCAAAGCCAGCCTCAGCAATGGCGAGGCACTAAGCAACTCAGTGAGACCCTGTCTCTAATAAAAATACAAAAAAAAAAAAAAAAAAAAAAGGGCTGGGTATGTGGCCTAATGGTCAAGAACCCCTAGGTTCAATCCCCGGAACAACAAAAAAAAAAAAAAATTAAGACCACAGGACAGCTGTTGTATTTTGCAGAAGCCAAAGTTTGGGTATTATATAAATATATAAGGATAAAGGGGAGCCAATATACTAGATTTAGATGCTATGGTATATATATTACATTAATTTTAAAGATCACTGGGCAGTTTTATATTGGAATTAGATGCTATGATATGGATATTACATTGTTAAAGGCCAAAAACACTTATTTTATTAGTTTTAGATACTATAGTAAGGATATTATATTAGTATTAAAAGTCACAGGACACCTATTATATTAGTTTTAGATGTTATGATATCATAATTGCATTAAAAGACAAAGAATAGCTATTATATTAATTTAGCATTAATATTAAAAAGCACAGAAGAGCTGGGGTTGTGGCTCAGCAGTACAGTGCTAGCCTAGCACGCATGAGCATGCGCAGCTGGTTTGATCTTCAGCACCACGTAAAAAAAAGGCATTGTGTACAACTAAAAAACAAATAAATAAATATTAATAAAAAACATATGGAAGAAATTGTATTAGTTTTACATGGTATAATGAGGATATCATAGAAAGTGTGCAGGTGTTATACCAACTTACAAGGCTTTATTATGGCTTTAGTATTAAAGGCCATAGTCCAGCTATTTTCTCAGTTTTTGATGCTATATTATGTATATATTAATATTAAAGGCCACAGGGCAACTATGATATCAGTATTATATTTATATTAAATGTCCTCTATTACATTAGAACTAGATGCTATACTATAAATATCACATTAATATTAAAGTCTACACAGCAACAATTATATTAGTTTTAGATACTATAAAATGGATTCTACATTAGTATTAAAAGCTACAAGGCACCTATTGTATTAGTTTAAGATTCTAGAATGTGCATGTCATATTAGTTTTTAAGTCCAGACAACAGCTAAATATTAGTTTAAGATGCTATACTATGGTGCCAGGTGCAATGGTGCACACCTGTAATCCAGCAGCTTGGGAGGCTGAGGCAGGAGGATTGTGAGTTCAAAGCTAGCCTCAGCAAAAGCAAGGTGCTAAGCAACTCAGTGAGACCCTGTCTCTAAATAAAATACAAAATAGGGCTGGGGATGTGGCCCAGTGGTTGAATGACTCTGAGTTCAATCCCCAGTAACCCCCACAAGAAAAAGATGCTATAGTATAGACATAACATTAATATAAATGCCATAGTAGTGCTATTATATTAGTTTTAGATGCTATAACATGGAAATTACATTAATATTGTAGGTCACAGGGATGATCTTATGTTATTAGATAGTATGATATAGATATTATATTAGTATGGAAGGGCACAGGGTAGCTATTATTATTGTTGTACAGGCCAGAGTATGGATCTTATATTAATATTAAAAACAAAGTGGGGGACTGGGGTTGTGGCTCAGCAGTAGAGCGCTCGCCTAGCATGTGCGTGGCCCGGGTTCGATCCTTAGCACTACGTAAAAATAAACGCATTGTGTACAACTAAAGCAAATAAATAAATATTTTTTAAGAAGTGGTAGTTATTAAATCTAAAACTTAAGATGCTTACAGTATCAATATCATATTAGTATTAAAAGTCACAAGGACGCCTATTATAATAGAAGCTATAATAGAATATCATTAATATTAAAGAGTACATGACAGCTAATATATTGGCTTTACATATTATTGTATAATATTATATTAGTACTAAAGGCCACAGGCACCTATTCATTTAATTAGATGATATACAATGGATATTAGTATTGCAGCCTACAGTGCAGCTATTATATTATTTTTACATGCTATAATATGTATAGCATATTATTATTGAAAGCCACAGGGAAGATAATTTATCAGTTTAATACTGAAAGAATGTTGTCCAGAAGGTGGCCATTGTATTAGTTTTAGATGCTATACTATGGATGTCATATTAGTATTAAAGGTCACATGGAAGCTCTTTCATTGGTTTTAAATGCTATAGTCTGAAATATCATATTAGTAATGAAAGGACATTGGCAGCTACTTTATTAGTTTTAGGTGCTATACATGGATATCATATAACTATGAAAGGCCATGACATGGCTATTAAACCAATTTTCAATGCTATATGATGGCTATCATATAGTATTAAAGGCCACAGAACAGCGCTTATAAGAGTTTTTAATTCTATAGCATTGATACCATATTATTATTAATGGACACAGGAAATCGGTATAAGTTTTGTGGCCACAGTATGGATATCATACTAGTATTAAGGGTCCCAGAGCACCTATATATTATATTTAGATGCTGAAGTATGGTATTATTTTAATATTAAATCCACAGGGCCAGTATCACGTTAGTTTAGGTGCTATAGTATGGATATTATATTACTAATAAAAGTCAAAGTGTAGGTATTATGTCACTATTAGATGCTACATTATGCATATCATATTATTATTAAAGACCACAGGGAGGCTATTATATTGGTTTTAGATACTATACTATGGATATTATACAAGTATTAAAGATACAGGACAGCTATTATGTTAACATTAGATGCTACACTATGGAATTCATATTAGTATAAAAGGTCAGGTTGCAGCTATTGTATTAGTTTTACCTATAATATAGAGACTACATTTGTATTAAAGGGCACAAGGCAGCTACTATATTAGTTTTAGATAATAATATTGATATTATATTAGTATTAAAAGTGATAGGGAAGTTATTACACTGATTACACTGATTTTGTAGGCTACAATATGGACATTTTATTTTATTAAAGGCCACAGGGCAGTTATTATATTAATTTTAAAGGCCAAACTATAGATATTATATTAATATTAAAGGCCAGGGCTGGGGTTGTGGCTCAGCGGTAGAGCACTCACCTAGCATGTGCAAGGCACTAGTTTCGATCCTAAGCACCACATAAAAATAAAATGAAGTTATTGTGTCCAGCTATAACTAGAAAAAAAAAATTTTTAATATATTAAAGGCCACAGGGAAGATATTATTTTAGCTTTAGATTTTATATACAATATCACATTAGAATAATAGCCACAGGGCAGTTATATCAGTTTTCAATGCAATATTATAATTATCATATTAATATGAATGGTCACACAACAGTTTTAATATCAGTTTAAGATGCTATAGTGTGGATATTAGTATTAAAAGGCCACAGAGCAGGGCTGGGGTTGAGGTTCAGTGGTAAAGTGCTTGCCCAGCATATGTGGGGCACTGGGTTCAATTCTTAGCACTGTGTGTAAATAAATGAATAAAATAAAACTCATCAACAACTAAAAATATTTTTAAACAAAAGGCCACAGGAAGCAAGATGCGGTGGCTCATGCCTGTAATCCCAGAAATTGGGAGGCTGAGGCATGAGGATCCCGAGTTCAAAGCCAGCCTTAGCAATGGTGAGGCACTTAGCAACTCAGTGAGACCCTGTCTCTAATAAAATACAAAAAAAAAAAAAAAAGGGGGGGGGCCGGGGATGTGGCCCAGTTGTCAAATGCTCCTGAGTTCAATCCCCAGTATCAAAAAAAAAAAAAAAAAAAAAAAGCCACAGGATAGCTATTATTTCAGTTTTAGATGTTCTCATATGAATATCATGTTAGTATTAAATGCCACTGGTAGCTATTTTGTCAGTTTTAGATGCTAAAAGAAGGATATTAGGGGTTGTGGATGTGGCTGTGGCTCAATGGTAGAGCACTTGCCTGGCACATGTGAGGCACTGGGTTGAATTCTCAGCACCACTTAAAATTTAAAAATAAATAAACAAAATAAAGGTATTGTTTCCATCTACAACCAAAACAAATATTTAAAAAAAAAAAAAGAATATTGGGGCTGTGGTTGTGGCTCAATGGTAGATCACTTGCCTAGCATAAGTGAGGCACTGGTTTTGATTCTTAGCACCACATATAAATAAGTAAATAAAATAAAGGTCCATCAACAACTAATTAAAATGTTTTTTTATTTGCATCTTTTTTTATTCATTTATTTGAATTTTTTTATATAATTTTATTTTTATAATTTTTAATATGTACAACTCATAGTGCATATATTTAGTATCTTTTTACATACAACTGTTTGTATACAAAGTATATTCGTACAATTCAGGTCTTCAATCATGCATTAAGGAAAATGATATCCGTCTCATTCAACTGTAAGCTGCCTGGTACCGTAAACCGGGAGGAAAAACTCTCGGAGGCAGAGTTAAGCTTTTACTACTTTTACTTCTACTTTCTTAGAGCTTAGAGAGGGAAAGAAAGATTTTTCTTCTTAGCTTAGAGTAGAGTAGCTTAGAGTAAAGAAAGATAGAGCTTAGCTTTTCTTCTTAGCTTAGAGTAGAGTAGCTTAGAGTAAAGAAAGATAGAGCTTAGCTTTTCTTCTTAGCTTAGAGTAGAGTAGCTTAAAGAAAGATAGAGCTTAGCTTAGAGAAAGACTAGAGCTTCTTTCTTCTCTCTTCTTTCTTCCTTCTTCTGTCTTACTTCTACTTTCTTAGAGCTTAGAGAGGGAAAGAAAGATTTTTCTTCTTAGCTTCTTAGAGTAAAGAAAGATAGAGCTTAGCTTTTCTTCTTAGCTTAGAGTAGAGTAGCTTAGAGTAAAGAAAGATAGAGCTTAGCTTTTCTTCTTAGCTTAGAGTAGAGTAGCTTAAAGAAAGATAGAGCTTAGCTTAGAGAAAGACTAGAGCTTCTTTCTTCTCTCTTCTTTCTTCCTTCTTCTGTCTTCTGTCTTCTGTCTTCCTCGGGAGCCTCGGCCTTACTCTGACCAGTCCTCTGGAGCCTCGGCCTAACTCTGGCCAGTCATTACTTCTTCTATCTGGTTTCTCTTCTGTAACCGCTCTGCCTACGTTCTGGCCGCTCTGATTCTTCTGACCGACCGAGTGACTGCCCGGCTGACTGAATTCTCCGTTCTCCTAACTCGGACCGCTTTCACCCGGTTATATACCTTCAGGTTTGCGGGTGCCTACAGGTGTGTCACATACATATCAGGTGGAACTTATGGCTTCCAGCTAGCTGCAACAGCCCTTCCTAATTAGGGCTCCTTCATTCAACCACCTTTTTTTTCTCTCCCCTTCCCTCCCCTCTTGCTACCTCCCTTACCCTCCCTTCCCTTGACCATTCTATGAAGTTGGAAGACATAATGCTAAGTGAAGTTAGTCAGTCTCAAAAATCCAAGTACCAAATGTTCTCTCTTATATAAGGAGGCTATTTCAAAGTATTGTTGGATGGGGGTACATAGGAGGACTAAAATGTTTTTTTAAAAAAAAGAAGGATATTATGTTAGAAATAAAAGCCACAGTGCAGCTATTATGTTAGTTTTTGATGTTATAGTATTGATATTACATTAAAAGCCACATGGCAAAATTATACCAGTTTCAGATATTCTAATATAGATATAATAGTAGTATTAAAGGACTAAGGGAAGCAATTATGTCTGTTTGAGATGCTAAATTTTGGATGTTATGTTAGTATTAAGTCATAAAATAAATATTATATTAGCTTTAGATGGTATTTTATGGGCATCATATTAGTACTAAGGGCAGAGGTAGTTTTAGATACTATAGTAGTGACGTCATATTAATATTGAAGGCCACAGGTCAGCTATACTAGCATTAGAGGCCACAGTATGTATGCATATATGTACACACACACACACACACACACACAAAAGGCCACAAGGAAGTTATTACATTAGTTTCAGATGTTTTAGTGTGGGTTTTACAGTAATAATAAAGGCCACAGGTCAGCTATTTTATTAGTTTCAGAAAAAGTAGAATGGGTATTACATTAATTTTAATGGCCACAGGCAGGTATTTTGTCAGTTTTTGATCATTTAATAAGGATATTACATTAATATCACCAGGCATCTATCAGTTTTAAATGCTACAGTTATGAACATTAAAACTATTTTTAAAGGTCTCAGGGCAGATATTACATTAGATGCAGATAAAGTAGTATGGATAGTGCACTAATATTAATGACCACAATGCAGGTTTGTATTAGTTTTTGATTCTACAGTATGATTTTCATATGACTATACTGAAGCCACTGAGTACCTATTAGTTTTTTGTTTGTTTGTTTTGTGTGCTTTTTTGGTACTGGGGATTGAACTCAGGGTCACTCAACCACTGAGCTACACACCAGCCCTATTTTGTATTTTATTTAGAGACAGGGTCTCACTGAGTTGTTCAGCACCTTGCTTTTGCTGAGGCTGGCTTTGATCTCAAAATCCTCCTGTCTCAGCCTCCTGAGTCGCTGAGATTACATGTGTGTGCCAACACAGCCAGCACTTATTAGTTTTTGATTCAATAACATAGATATGTTAGTATTGAATGCCACAGGAAACATTAGTTTAAGATACTATAGTATAGATGTTACATTAATATTAAAGGTCGCAGCACATGTATTTTATCAGATTCAAATGCTCTAATATGGATATTATATCAGTATTAAAGGCCACAGACAGCTTTCATATCAGTTTTACATGGAATACTATGGATCTCTTACTAATAACAAAGGCCAGGGGGCAGCTATCCTCTCAGTTTTAGATGCTATAATAAGCATATCATATTAGTACTAATGGCTACAGGATAGCTATGTATCGGTTTTCAATGCAAGAGCATCAATACTGTATTAGTAGTAAAGGCCACAGAGCAGATACTGTGCAAATTTTTGATGATACAGGAGGTATATCATTTGCACTAAAAGCCTCAGGAAATCTACTATATCAGTTTCAATTAATATGCTATTTTTTAAACTTAACATTTCTAGACATTTTTCATACCTATATATTATTTATTTATTTTTATGTGGTGCTGAGGATTGAAGTGCACTCCACTGCTGAGCCACAACACCAGCCCAGATGATATGCTATTGACATCATATATGTAATAAAGGAATTAAGGCAGTTATTGTATTTGGTTTAGATGCTGCAGTATGTATATTATTTAGTATTAAGGCCACAGCTATTATATGAGTTTAGATGCTACAGAATAAATATTATATTAAGGCCACAGGGCAATCATTATACCATTTAATATTATAAAACATGAATATCGTATTAGTATTTTTTTTTGTACCAGGGATTGAACTCAGGGGCACTTGACCACTGGGCCACATCACCAGCACTTTTTTGTATTTTATTTAGAGACAGGGTCTCAATGAGTTGCTAAGTGTCTCACCATTGCTGAGGCTGGCTTTGAACTCGCAACCCTCCAGGCCCAGCCAGGTGTGGTGGCACACGCCTGTAATCCGAGCACTTGGGACGCTGAGGCAAGAGGATCCCGAGTTCAAAGTCAGCCTGAGCAATGGCAAGACACTTAGCTACTCAGTGAGACCTTGTCTCTAATAAAATACAAAAAAGGGCTGGGGATATGGCCCAGTGGTCGAGTGCCCCTGATTTCAATACCCAGTACCCCCCCCCAAAAAAAAGAAAGAAAAGAAAAAGAAAGAAATACAGTAGGGCTGGGGTGGGGCTCAGTGGTAGAGTGCTTGCCTAGCACGTGCACAATCCTGGGTTCGATCATCAGCACCACATATTATATAAATAAAACAAGATATTGTGTCTACTACAGAAATACAGAAGATAATTAGAAATTATTTTGAAAATTTATACTCCAATAAAATAGAAAATAACTAAGGCATCGACAAATTTCTAGAGACATATGATATGTCCAAACTAAATCAGGATGATATACACAATTTAAATAGATCAATTTCAACCAAAGAAATAGAGGATGCCATTAAAAATCTTACCAACCAAGAAAAGCTCAGAACCGGATGGACACACATCCAAGTTATTCAAGACCTTTAAAGAAGAACTAAAACCAACACTTCTAAAACTATTTTGTGAAATAGAAAAAGAGGGAACACTCCCAGACTCATTCTAGAGGCCAATATCACCCTGATTCCAAAACCAGACACAGACAAATCAAAGAAAGAATACTTCAGACCAATATCTCTAATGAACATAGATGCAAAAATTCTCAATAAAATTCTGGCAAATCGAATCCAAAAACACATAAAAAAAATAATACACCACGATGGGCTTCATTCCAGGGATGCAAGGTTGTTTCAATATAAGAAAATCAATAAGAGTAATTCATTACATCAACAGGCTCAAAGATAAAAATCATATGATCTTCTCAATAGATGCAGAGAAAGCATTTGACAAAGTACAACATCCCTTCGTGTTCAAAATGCTAGAAAAAAAGGGATAACAGGAACATACCTCAACATCGTAAAGGCCATCTATGCTAAGCCCCAGGCCAACATCATCCTAAATGGAGAAAAATTGAAAGCATTCCCTCTAAAAACTGGAACAAGAGAGGGATGCCCTCTTTCACCACTCCTATTTAACATAGTTCTTGAAGCCCTAGCCAGAGCAATTAGATGAAAGAAATTAAAGGGATACGGATAGGAAAAGAAGAACTCAAATTATCACTATTTGCAGACGATATGATTCTATACATAGAAGATCCAAAATATTCCACCAGAAACCTTCTAGATCTAATAAATGAATTCAGCAAAGTAGCTGGATATAAAATCAATGCCCATAAATCAAAGGCATTAATGTATATCAGTGACAAATCCTCTGTAAGAGAAACTAGGAAATTCACCCATTTACTTTAGCCTCAAAAAAAAAAAAAATTGGGGAATCAACTTAACAAAAGAAGTGGAAGACCTCTACAATGTAAACTACAGCACGCTAAAGAAAGAAATTAATGAAGATCTTAGAAGATGGAAAGTTCTACCTTGTTCATGGATAGGTAGAACTAATGTTATCAAAATGACTATTTTCCCAAAAGCACTATACAGATTCAATGCAATGCCAACTGGAATCCCAATATCATTCCTCATAGAAATAGAAAAGGCAATCATGAAATTCATCTGAAAAAATAAGAGACCCAGAATAGCCAAAGCGATTCTTAGCAAGAAGAATGAAGTGGGTGGCATTACTATTCCAGAACTTAAATTATACTACAAAGCAATAGTAACAAAAAGAGCATGGTATTGGCACCAAAATAGACCAGTTGACCAATGGTACAGAATAGAGGACAAAGAGATGAACCTACACACCTACAGTTATCTTATATTAGACAAAGGCGCCAAAAACGTTCACTGGAGAAAAGAGCCTCTTCAACAAATGGTGTTGGTAAAACTGGAAATCCTCATGTAATAAAATGAAATTAAATATATTTCTCTCACTATGCACAAAACTTAACTCAAAGTGGATCAAGGACCTAGGAATTAAACCGGAGACCTTGCACCTAATAGAAGAAAAAGTAGGCCCAAATCTCCATCATGTTGGTTTAGGCCCCAAATTCCTCAATAAGACCCCTACAACACAAAACCTAAAACCAAGAATCAATAAATGGGGTGGATTAAAACTAAAAAGCTTCTTCACAGCAAAAGAAACTATCAGTGAGGTGAATAAAGAACCTACAGAATGGGAGCAAATCTTTACCACAAGCACATTAGATAGAACACTATCTGCAAGGATTTATGAAGCTCTCAAAAGCCTTAACACCCAAAAAAAACAAATAATCCAATCAATAAATGGGCCAAGGAACTAAACAGACACTTCTCAGAAGATGATATGCAAACAATCAACAAATATATGAAAAAATATTCAATATCTCCAGCAACTAGAGAAATGCAAATCAAAACTACTCTAAGATTTCATCTTACTCCAGTCAGAATGGCAGCTATCAAAAAAAAACAAACAACAATAAATGTTGGCGAGGATGTGGGGAAAAAGGCACACTCTTACATTGCTAGTGGAATGGCAAAATGGTGAAGCCAATCTGGAAAGCAGTAGGGAGATTCCTAGGAAAACTTGGAATGGAACCACCATTTGACCCAGCTATCCCACTCCTTGGTCTAGTCCCAAAGGACTTAAACACAGCTTAATACAGGGACACAGCCACATCAATGTTTATAGCAGCACAATTCACAATAGCTAGATTGTGGAACCAAACCCGATGCCCATCAGCAGATGAATGGGTAGGGAAACATTGGTATATATATATACAATGGAACACTACTCAGCACTAAAAGAGAATAAAATCACGGCGTTTGTAGGTAAATGGATGGAGTTGGAGAAAATAATGCTAAGTGAAGTTAGCAAATTCCTAAAAAACCAAAGGTCGAATGATCTCTTAGATATGAAGATACTAACTTATAAAGGCAAGGGAGTGGGGATGAGAGGAACGAAAGAGCTTTAAATAGAACAAAGATGGGGGAGAGATGGGAGGAAAAAAGGGGATAGGAATAATGGCAGACTAATTTATCCATGATTACCATAAATACATGTATGAAGACATATTTGTTGTAAAAATACTTTATATAAAACCAGCAACTTGAAAAATTGTGCTCTTTGTATGTAATATGAAATGTACTCTGCAAACATGTATAACAAATTATAATTAAAAATTAAATTTAAAAAAAGATACTGTGTCCAACTACAACTAAAAAATTAAAAAGAAATACAGTAGTTTTAAAGGCCACATGCAGCTATTTTATCAGTTTTTGATGCAATAATATGGATATCTTATCAGTATTAAAGGCCACAAGGAAGCTATTTTGTCAGTTCTTAATGCTAAAATATGGATATCATATCAGGATTAAAGGCCACAATGCAGGTATTTTATCACATTTGCTTATATAATATGATTACCTTGTGAGTATTAAAAAGCCACAAAGTAGCATATTTATACCCTGGATATAACATTAATACTAAAGACCACAGATCATGAAAAATGGATTTCCATTTTAGTACAAATGTTTAAGAGGCAGCTCTTATATCAGTCTTGGATGCTATAGCATTGTTATGGTTTAGATATTAGTAATTCTCCAAAGCTTGTGTATTAGACGATGCAAGAAAGTTTAAAGGTGAAATGATTGGATTATGAGAGTCTTACACCAATTAGTGAATTAATCCCCTGATAAAGATTAACTGGATAGTACTGTGTATTCCATCAATGAAAATTTAAGAATAGGTGATACCGGAATATATTCGACAGTGAATACCTACTCTAATGGCTGGGAAAGTAGCACGGTAAACAGAAATGATGCTTTAAAATATACACGGACTTTGTCTTCAAGAACACGCCTGAAGGAAAACAAGGGGCAGTGGCAACATTTGGTCTAGTATTACATACAGTGCATCTATGGGCTTTGATCCGCATAGCGGTAGAGACAGTGAAAACTATGTTTAATTCAAAGAATGTTCATGTCAAAGTGAGTAGGAAGATTTGTGTGAGCATATGTATTCTGACCCAGGACATGAAAAATAGTGACTCCTGGGAATACATTTTTGACCTTAAAGATGAATGCATACGTCATATGATCAATATAGTTAAATAGAAATGCTAATGCACCCAGGATAAATGACAGTACAAGTCCCAATAAGCATCAAATCTCACAGGAATGTACACGCCATGATGTTCAGTTAGGTATGGTGACAGGGGTCCTACTAGGGTTTGTATTCAATATTGAATGAGGGGTGTTTGAGTATGAAAAAATGAATATGTATATCCAAAAAAATGAATATTCCTGAGAGTGAGCGTGTGAAAAATGCACAACAATCCACGTTAAGGCACTCTGAGGTCTCAGTGTAGTGTATAATGTGACTCATGTAGTAACTATTCATCAATCTATGGACTGGAAATATTTACCATATATGAGGATATACAAAGAGATATGAAAACATGCAATGGATACTTGGATACCTCTCATTCAAAGGACCGATAAGTGTTCCTTTCTATGTGCACGTTTTTATTATACACTGCTTGAGTTTTGGAGGTCACATAAAGGTGAATTTTCAGTTCAGGCAATTTTTGTCTGGAGTCTTCTGCTGAGGGAATTTTGGATCTACCATATCAGAGTTCTCTTAAGGATGTACTCTATTCACACCATGTGTGGATAGACACATGTGCATAAGCTCTGTGTTCTGCACCTGAGAACATGGTGAACCAGACTCAGGATATGAAGCTTCTTCTACATTAGAGGATTCATCGATTAATATTATAAAGGAAAAGTGACTCGTTTCATAACACATACCATTGATAATGGCACTGACAAGTCACAACATACATGAATCCTCATAGGATTGACTGTATTGGATATTGGGTTTACTTTTGCCAAACTGTTAGTAGAAGTAGTCCGTACTTATTAGGTTAGGGTTAGAGATTGAATACGCCAATCCTACTCTATAGAACTACATAAAGTGAATGTGTGAGCATATGCTACTCTGTAATTGTTACAAAAGCCACCCTGAAAAATTATGTAAAATTACAATCTGCCCAAGTGGGAAGAACTGGAGAGAGAAGAAGAAAGATATCTGCTATGGCATATCTGGAAATGAAAATGCTCGGAAGCTCACATTCTTGGAGGTGGATGAGAAGATTCTAAATGGAAAGTACGTGGCATACATGCCACACAACTGAAGGGTTCAGGGCTTAAATGCTGCTTCCGCACAGTCTGCCATTACGCTATGTGTACTTGAAATGGATTTTTCATTCAGGAGCATTGGCTCTTGTTGGCGTAAATCCATCACAGCTGTATGCCAATATATGTGAACTGGAAGTCACTGTTTCTTATTTTCCATGTTCAGGAGGCAGTAGAGCTGAGTCATCTTCCTGAAGGTGAATGTGACCACCGAGGGATGAATGTCGGCCTGTGTGCAATGGGAAGCCTTTGGGTCATGGTCGAGAATTTGGGGCAGGACTTGCTCCATCAAGTACACGGATTTTGTTACTTGTTTCCAAAAACTTAAGAATGTCCTCTGGGACACAGTGCCGATGGCAGTGATATCATGTGTGCTGAATCTCGGTCTGCAGTACATAACACCCATCAGACAGCGATCTCGAAGAGCACGCCCAATACACAGGAGAAATCGCAATCTGAGCATCACCCCGTTCCACTCCAAAACAGGATGCCTTCACATATAAATGCCTGCTGACTGCACGATGTCAGTGACATTCAGCTGGGTAGCAAATGCCAGATGCAAGTGGCCGGGGCACAGATTTCCTGACACGTATCTATACTCCTCTACCCCAGGCACCAACATCGGCAGGCACAAACTCACTTGTATCTCCTGCTTTTTCATGACTTGTGCTCGATGAAGTCCTTCTCTGTTTCAGTCTGCATGAGCAACACAAAGTCCTCAGGTGCTCCAGTGGTTCCTGGACAGGGGAAAGTCCAAAATTTCAGGGTATTAATATACCACTCTTTCAAGCATGAGGGAGGTGGTCTGTGGGTTTCTGATGGATGTAGGGCCCAAAAAGTGTTGAGGAATTTTTTTCGGCTGTAACACTGGACTAATGAAGGGAGGGCTTCCCAAACAAGGGCCAAGAAGTCACGTACAGGCGGGCCAATGGGTCCAAAAAGGAAGGTGCGTGTGTCTTTCGGGATCTCACATTTGGATGACAAGGCTTTACTGAGAAAAAAATGCTGTGAGATCCTGGACCAAATTCCTAGTGTGGTAGAGAAAAATAAACTGGGCACTCGGATTACATCTACGTTCACAAAGACACCTCTGGTGCTTCAGTACCTAAAATCCCAGCACAATCAATGCCATACTTCTATCAGGGAAGCTCCAGATCTCAGTTCACTGCCGACATTCATGCCAGCATCCGACCAGAGACTTCTCTTGCCACCACCACACCAATAATCACAATTCATACAAGAACCCTCTCTCATGGCCCAAAGGACACTCCTCTGCATCTATGTAGACACTCATCTTAACATCTAGCAAAAAGTTGTATAGACTTCGAGACGTTCAAGAATGTGGACAATGTAAATTCCCATGAACTTCATTTCCCTAAAGTCATTGTGGGCTCGACACCCTTCAAGAAAAAGAGGGAACTTAAAATGGACTAACCTTTATGCTGCTCTTTTGCCCAATTCAGGGACATGATGTCCACATTTGGTAGGGTTTCAATGTGTCTTTGACCCAAGAGAGGAACCACCACCTATTTTGTTTCTACTTGAGGGCCAGCACAATTTCATTCTACCCAAAGAATCTCTGTTCTCACTTCTTGAATATCCAGAGCCTCAGCAGATGTAATGGAGAGACAAAATAAAGGGTGGAGTGTCATCACATTTTCAAATGTGGATGGAACCTAACACCTTTCTGTATTTTGAGGTGGAACCGACAATCTAAGCCAGTGTCTCAGACGTGGGGGCAAATGCTTTACCATTAAGCAACAGAGAAACAGCCCTTCATTTCCATTTCAACACAGCTTTTGCTGAGGGTTCAACATAGAGAGGCCTGGGGCAAAAACTTTCTCATATTCAAGGTTAAAAATCAATGGGAAAGAACAACGCCCTGGTCAACTTTTCCACAGGACCAACACTGTGCCAATTAGTCCTACTGCACATCCTTCTCGGATTTCTATCTCAACAGGCAGGGATCTCCTTGGCAAACTAGACCTTTTCAAGGGATTTCAGAGTTTCACAGTGACCTTCAGCATTCCCTCCACAAAGCCAATCAAAGGCCATGTTAGACAGCTTGGAGGTGGCACACATCTTTTACACTAAACCAATAGCCCATTCTCGGCAATGCTAAATTTCAAGGGGTACACAGGAATGTAGGAAGATAGTTGGTGTTCCACATTTACAGTCCAATCAGTTGTCTAAAAATAGCCAGGATGTGTGCTAAAATGTTTTCACAAGACAAGACACATCCACAAAGGCATTTTTTTTACTTGTACCTAGAATGAAAGAAGAACAAAAATAAATCTACATACAAACAGTAAGTAGCCTTAAAGAAAACAACTCACCACCCTCTACTCATTGAAAACCAAAATAAGTGGTTTTCCCTATATATACTCTGGGGATATGAGGCAAAAGCCCTACTTCAAACACACACACACACATACAAACACACACACAGGCACCATTGCCTGAAGAGTGTCTACCTCGATACAAATTGTCATCTGAGTGGGGGATTCTCCTATGATCAAGTGCAGTTGACTATGCTGTCTCAGCTCTGGTCTCCTTGGGCAAACCCACCACCTTGGTCATGACCCAGTAACGATTCAGTACCTTCCATCTCAGAAATGGCCCCTCCTCAGTGCCCTCGTGGCTTTTGCCCATCCAAACATCTGTAGTGGCCAAGAAAATATGGCTCTGGGCTCCGTAGGACTCCATTTAAGTAAGCAGACTGGAACTGTGGCTGCCCCTCTAAGCCTAGCAACCTGGATTCCAAGTTGAATGAGTTCCGTCACCAAGGAAGTGAGGTGAGCTTACTTCCTTGAAGGAAGGGGGATGAGGTCACTTCCTTGGCAAACCACTCTGTCCTACCAGTGGTTTCCAAGGGTCACCCGTGATGGAGGCTGCACCCAACTGCCTGAGAATTTTTCACCAATGGACTAAGTTATACCAACGCTCCCTTGTGCAGCTGTCCAGACAGGCCTGGTTCAGTCCATCTTCCCCGGGTTGAGAAGACGAAGCTTGGTTCAGACACATCCCCTCATGTGGACCATGTTTGTGGTCCCGGAAGATGACCTTCTGCCTCTCAGGGCCTACACAGATGCCTTACTTAGAATCCTTCAGTGAAAATTCTGACCTCGACCTTTGAGCCTCACAGCAGGCCTAGATCCCCTACAAGCCTAAACGATAAGATCAACCCTATGCATGCACTTATGTGAAATGAGATTTAGGTAATGGAGTTGAAGTAAGGATGAACATGATATTTCTGTTTGGGTTAGCAGTGATTCACGAGGATGAATGTTGGTATTGTAAAACAGGAACAACTCTAAGAATGTATTGGTGAACATTTTCCAATGAAACATGAACATTTGTAAGGGGTGAAACCTACAAGGGCACTAGGTGGGTAATTTGGATACTTTTTATTATCCCACATTATCTTTTAATAATTTGTTAAGTTTTATTCAATGTATTAAATGACAAGTTTAATCTTTTTTAATCGGGGGAAGCCCGCATGTATCCTATGAATCGGATAAAATTATATCTGCATGTGCAATATGGAAAATTGAATGTATAAGTCAATATCCATTGACAAGTGCACCGCA
>CM046660.1:186886817-186930517 GCA_025594165.1 Tamias sibiricus | reverse complement strand
ATGTGTGGCTGATGACTGATACTCATGAGCCAAGCTTTGGAAAATATTGCGATTTATTCTGTAATCCATAGATACATGCTCAGGCATGATTTTTGCTTCCTTACATTCTGGAGAAAAAAGTTAAGATGTCACATATCATTGTTTACAAGCTTTTGCTGCTTTGGCAATCCCCAAAATGCTTTTAAAACAAGTATTGGGCCCCGATATTCATCCTCATCTTTCAAACAGTTTTGCGCAAAATCAACATATCCCATAAAAACAGGCATCCCATACAATCCTCAGGGTCAGGGCATTATGAAAGTAGCAAACCGCACATTGAAAATTATGTTATTAAAACAAAAGAAGGAAATTTGGAAAAGTCTAAGGACAGATTGGCATTGACCTGTTTACCTTAAAATTTTTTAACTTTAGACTCTAATGGTTATTCTATGGAGACAGACATTGAATCTCACCAACACATAAACCCTTGGTTTACTGGAAGGATTGTTCTTTCAGGTACATGGAAGGGTCCTGATACAGTTTTAATTTGGGGGAGAGAACTGTTGTGTTTTTCCATAACATGAATCATCTTCCAATATGGATACACCATCTAGATTAATAAAGCAGGTACCACATCAAAATGATCAAGATGTAGTTTGTTGAGGAATCAAGATTAATACAAAATGGTCAAAATCCAAGAAGACCAGATGAAGATATAGAATGATTCCCTCAAAGTTGTCCTTCAAAAATGTTTCACAACTCAGAGTTCATTCCTCCCGGCCGGGATGAGGAGATCTTCTTTTAGTGTGCACACAATGGTATTTTTTTCTTTTTATATTATCGTTATGTCTGTTCATTTGTCTACATTTAATGTTAATGTGACGTCACAAATATATGTTGGTATGTTTGTTCGCTGTGTTTTCCCCATGGTTGGGTTGACGTCACAAAGAACAAAGCAGTTATGAAAACGAAAATATATATATTTATGGATCCAAAAACTTTAATTCATTTTAGGTTAAGAGTATTCAATTTAGGTAAATAATTTTATTAAATGAAGGTACTTTCAATTTTGATTATAGGTATCCCTGGGACTTCTCTTTAGCAAACAATATATGGGACTAGCTGCTATATAACCTAATATTTTGGTGTTTGACATTAGATGTTTATTAGTTATTTAACTTTTTTTTTTTTTCCCATTTGTTTAATAGCTGATTAATTTCAATTATCTCAAACAGGTAAAAAATTGCTGTCTATACCGTGGACTTTGCGGGTTCCGGCTAAACAAATTATTTCTCCAAAGTGACCTTTAGCTTTTCTTTAGTCTATCTTTATACAGTAAATACCACAGTTTTACTTTTCCTTTTGTTTCAATATGATTTTTTGCCATCTTATGTTTGTGTGAGCTTAAACAACAAAGGTGTGATCAGAAATCAACTTAAATTTTCTAATCTAATAATTCGGTTTTTTAGTTTGACCAATCGACTCTTCACTCAGTGCGGAAATAACACTGCATTTCCTTTAATAATGTGATGCTTGAGTTTTAGGTTAGCGGGCCCTGGAAGATTTTGCCGGTGGCATTATCGAGATATAAAAAAGACGGCTGTTGCTACAGCTGCAGGAACCGCGGACACCACAAGCAACCCTTCAGCTCAAGCAACAAAACAACCTCACCAACAGTGTGGCCTCGCTCTACATACCTGGGACCATCCTACATCAACTTGTTATAACAAAATGACATTTTGATCTTATCATTGTTTGTGGACTTTACATTAACGGGACAATGCTTGCGGACATTTGTCCCAGAGAATTCAGTGTGTTACTATGAAGAAACTTAGGGCAAACTAATTTGTTTAAAACAATTTTGATATGTTATACAATTTGGCTCGTCACCAAAGGCTTGTTGCCTTAAAAGCCGCACATCACCTCACAATTGGAACGGCTTTAGTCATCATACACAGTCGATCCTAAAGGGCTCCACTTGGATGGCTTGGTTAGCCATGACAGGTAAGATCCCCAGAGGGGGACAACCAAGACAGGCAACAGTCCGCACGGGAACAGTCTCATGTGGCCGACATAACAACCTATGACAGGAGACAAGGCACATAGACTTGATTACCGAGACGGGTAAGAATGTTTGGTTGTCACATAGACGTCTAGAGCAACCCCCTCTTTTACAACAAAAAGGGGAAAATGCAGGAGCCACTGTTTGGGAGATGGCTTAAATTGTGTGGACTACGGGCTTTTGCTTTGGAACATGTAATGGGCATTGGCGCCTTCCGTAGTCTCACCGGGACTTGGCCGGGATCTTGCGAGACTGTCCAGAGACTCGAGGGCTTGAGCGAGATTGGCGGAGGAGGTCTGCGCCATTTTTGGAGGTGATAGGTGTGTGGACGGCGTGTTCGGGGTATAGTTAGAGCCAGAGAGAAAAGTTATCAAATGAGAGCTGTTTGTTTCCAGTTCGTCTCTAAAGTTCTGTCCTAGCTGCTTCTTTTGCTCCAAGCGTGCCATCGCTATCAGGCACTAATGTGATATTGTATGTAACATATAAAGCTAATATAATATCTGCCCTGTGGCCTTTAATATATTAAAAAAAAATTTAGTTGTAGCTGGACACAATAGCTTCATTTTATTTATTTATTTTTATGTGGTTCTAGGATCGAAACCAGTGCCTTGCGCATGCTAGGCACATGCTCTACTGCTGAGCCACAACCCCAGTGCTGGTCTTTAATATTAATAAAATATCTATACTTTGGCCTTTAAAATTAACATAATAACTGCCCTGTGGCCTTTAATAAAATAAAACAACCATATTGTAGCCTACAAAATCAGTGTAATAACTTCCCTATCACTTTTAATACTAATATAATATCAATATTAGTATCTAAAACTAATATAGTAGCTGCCTTGTGCCCTTTAATACAAATGTAGTCTCTATATTATAGGTAAAACTAATACAATAGCTGCAACCTGACCTTTTATACTAATATGAATTCCATAGTGTAGCATCTAATGTTAACATAATAGCTGTCATGTATCTTTAATACTTGTATAATATCCATAGTATAGTATCTAAAACCAATATAATACCCTCCCTGTGGTCTTTAATAATAATATGATAAGCATAATGTACCATCTAATAGTAACATAATACCTACACTTTGACTTTTATTAGTAATATAATATCCATACTATAGCACCTAAACTAACATGATACTCGCCCTGTGGATTTAATATTAAAATAATACCATACTTCAGCATCTAAATATAAATATATATGTGCTCTGGGACCCTTAATACTAGTATGATATCCATACTGTGGCATCAAAACTTTTATCGTTGCCCTGTGGCCATTAATTATAATATGGTATCAATGCAATAGAATTAAAAACTCTTATAAGTGCTGTTCTGAGGCCTTTAACACTACATGATAGCCATCATATAGCATTGAAAATTGGTTTAATAGCCATGTCATGGCCTTTCATAGTAATATGATATCCATGTATAGCACATAAAACTAATAAAGTAGCTGCCAATGTCCTTTCATTACTAATATGATATTTCAGACTATAGCATTTAAAACCAATGAAAGAGCTTCCATGTGACCTTTAATACTAATATGACATCCATACTATAGCATCTAAAACTAATACAATGGCCACCTTCTGGACAACATTCTTTCAGTATTAAACTGATAAATTATCTTCCCTGTGGCTTTCAACAATAATATGCTATACATATTATAGCATGTAAAAATAATATAATAGCTGCACTGTAGTCTGCAATACTAATATCCATTGTATATCATCTAATTAAATGAATAGGCACCTGTGGCCTTTAGTACTAATATAATATTATACAATAATATGTAAAGCCAATATATTAACTGTCATATACTCTTTAATATTAATGATATTCTATTATAGCTTCTATTATAATAGGCGTCTTGTGACTTTTAATACTAATATGATATTTATACTGTAAGCATCTTAAGTTTTAGATTTAATAACTACCACATCTTAAAAAAATATTTATTTATTTGCTTTAGTTGTACACAATGTGTTTATTTTTACGTAGTGCTAAGGATCAAACCCGGGCCACGCACATGCTAGGCGAGCGCTCTACTGCTGAGCCACAACCCCACTCCCCACTTTGTTTTTAATATTAATATAAGTTCCATATTCTGGCCTGTACAACAATAATAATAGCTGCCCTGTGGACTTCCATACTAAAATAATATCTAATAACATAAGATCATCCCCGTGACCTACAATATTAATGTAATTCCATGTTATAACATATAAAACTAATATAATAGCACTACTATGGCATTTATATTAATGTATGTCTACTATAGCATCTTTTTCTTGTGGGGGTACTGGGGATTGAACTCAGAGTCATTCAAACACTGGGCCACATCCCCAGCCCTATTTTTAATTTTATTTAGAGACAGGGTCTGACTGAGTTGCTTAGCACCTTGCTTTTGCTGAGGCTAGCTTTGAAGTCACGATCCTCCTGCCTCAGCCTCCCAAGCTGCCGGATTACAGGTGTGCACCATCGCACCTGGCACCACAGTATAGCATCTGAAACTAATATTTAGCTGTTGTCTGGACTTAAAACTAATATGACATGCACATTCTAGCATCTTAAACTAATACAATAGGTGCCTTGTAGCTTTTAATACTAATGTAGAATCCATTTTATAGTATCTAAAACTAATATAATTGTTGCTGTGTAGACTTTAATATTAATGTGATATCCATAGTATAGCATCTAGTTCTAATGTAATAGAGGACATTTAATATAAATATAATACTGATATCATAGTTGCCCTGTGGCCTTTAATATTAATATATACATAATATAGCATCAAAAACTGAGAAAATACCTGGATTATGGCCTTTAATACTAAAGACATAAAAAAGCCTTGTAAGTTGGTATAACACCTGCACAGTTTCTATTACATCCTCATTATACCATGTAAAACTAATACAATTTCTTCCACATGTTTTTGATTAATATTTATTTATTTGTTTTTTAGTTGTACGCAATGCCTTTATTTTTACGTGGTGCTGAGGATCAAACCAGCTGTGCATGTCCATGCGTGCTAGGCTAGCACTGTACTGCTGAGCCACAACCCCAGCTATTCTGTGCTTTTTAATATTAATGCTAAATTAATATTATAGCTATTCTTTGTCTTTTAATGCAATTATGATATCATAACATCTAAAATCAATATAATAGGTGTCCTGTGACTTTTACTACTAATATAGTATCCTTACTATAGTATCTAAAACTAATAAAATAAGTGTCTTTGACCTTTAACAATGTAATATCCATATCATAGCATCTAATTCCAATATAAAACTGCCCAGTGATCTTTAAAATTAATGTAATATCTATACCATAGCATCTAACTCTAGTATATTAGCTTCCCTTTATCCTTATATATTTATATAATACCCAAACTTTGGCCTCTGCAAAATATAACAGCTGTCCTGTAATCTTTTTTTATTTTTATTTTTATTTTTTTTGATTCCGGGGATTGATCCTAGGGGTACTTGACCATTAGGCCACATCCCCAGCCCTTTTTTTTTTTGTATTTTTATTAGAAACAGGGTCTCACTGAGTTGCTAAGTGCCTCGCCATTGCTGAGGCTGGCTTTGAACTCATGGTCCTCCTGCCTCACCCTCCCAAGTGCTGGGATTACAGGTGTGTGCCGCCATACCCGGCTCTGTGGTCTTTAATATTAGTACAAAATACATTCTGTAGCACCTAAGACAAACAAAATACCTGACCTGTGGGTTTTAATACTAATATGATGTCCATAATGTAGGATATAAAACAACTATAACTATCAATGGCTTTAATCATAATGCAATATTCATATTATATTCCACCCAAAACTAATATGATAGCTGCCCTTTGGTTTGTAATACTCATGTAATATCCATAGATTATCATCTTAAATTAATATAATATCTGCCCTGTGGCCTTTAATATTGATAAAGCATTTACACTGAGGCCTCTGACACTCAGATAACATCCCCACTGAGGCCTCTGACACTCAGATAGTATCCCTACTATGACTTCTGGAACTTATAAGCCCCACGGTGACCTCTTACTCTCATACATTATCCCAAGCATGGCCTCTGACACTCACATAACAACCTCACTGTGATGTCTGGAACTCACATAATGTACTCAATGTGAGCTCAGACACTCAGATATTACCCTCCTTGTGAACGCTGTCACTCACATAACATCCTCATTGGGGCTTCTTCACACATAATAACCTCACTGTGGCTGTTGACACATAACATCCTCACTGTGACCTCTGACACTCATGTAACACCTGTGCTATGACCTCTGACACTCAAACAATACTCTCACTGTGACCTCTGACAGTCACATAACACCCTCATGTGGCCACTGACAGTCACATAATACTCTCAATCTGACCTCTGACACTCAAACTATATCCTCACTTTGACCACTGATAATCACATAATGTCCTCACTGTGGCCTCTGACAGTCACATAATACCCATAGTGTGACCTCTGAAACTTACATACTGCCCTCACTGTGGTCTCTGACACAGTATTTTCCCTGTGACTTCTGACACACATAATATCCTCACTTGAACACTGTCACTCACATATTGTCCTATTGGCCTCTGACCATCATATAATGCCCCCACTTCTGACACTCTCTGGTACACATTTAATCGCTTCTCTTGCTAATATAATATCCACTCTGTCACTTCTTCCACTCATACATTATTCTCAATGAGAATATAATATGTTATCATATTATAACATCTAAAACTAATATAATAGGTGTCCTGTGACTCTTAATATTAATATAATATCCTTACTATAGTATCTAACACTAATATAATAACTAATTTATAACAACACTAATTAATGTCTTTACTATGGCCTCCAATACTAATATAATATCTTTTCCATGGTCTTAATACTAATACAATATGCACACTGTGTCCTCTAAACAGTAATAAAATACCTTCACTATGGTCTTTAGAACATAACATGCACGCTGTTGCCCAAAGTACTATTATAATGCCCATAGAGTGGCCTCTAACATTGATATGATTACTTAACCATGACCCCTTGCTACTATTATAATAACCTCTGTACAGTGGCCTTTATTACTTACATAATATCCACACTTTGGTCACTCGTATTAATATAATAATCTCTCTGTGGTCTCCTAATGCTAAATAACATCTAAAATTAACTTCTAATACTCAGGTGGTGTCCACACAGTGGCTTCTTCTAACAGATTTTCTTACAAGTGCTGTTGTGTCACAGCTTTGTGTGAACTGGGTGTGTGAGGGCCAGTCTCTCTCATGGCATCTGATGTGTCTGGTTTCTGTCATGGTATCGACATGGTTGTTTTGAAAGCAGTTGACTTCCTGATAGTGCTAAGCTCACAGGAACCCTGCCCCGGTGGTGCAAAGTGCTCTGCATCCTTTCACTCACATTCCCCTGCAGTCATTGCTAAGCCAGATTTGCACCTACATACAAAACTCTGCAGTGTATTTTACTCAATGCAGGGATGCTCCCAGGTGACAACCACATAACCTTCAACTCAGGACCCCAGGGGGTTTCTCCATGGAAATCAGTTTTCAATCTCACCGCCTGCCTAATCTGAAACACTCCTTTCCCACTCAGATCCAGGGTTCTCTCTTTGGAACTCTTCCTAAGCCTGTCACTCATTTTCATGACTTCCACAGATGGAAAGAGCACACATACACATTTTTGTTTGAACACCTCTGTTCATTGTTCAAATACCTAGTCATAGAGTTGTTGAGTGCTATGATAATTCTGTTTTTAACTTTCTGAGGAAATAGGAAACTATTTCACACATAGAGTGCACGTTTTATATTGTTACAGGTATATGTAAGTGTTTCAACTTCTCTTCACTTTAACCAACACTTATTATTTTTAATTATTTTGATTATAGCTATATTGATAGGAGTGAGAAAATTATACTGTTTTGCATGTCCATAATGACTGAGTTGTAAAGCATCATTTCATGTTTGCTGGTGAAGTGTGTATTCAAGTCCTTTGTCAATGTGAAAATTGGGTTCTTTTGTGTTTTGTTGTTAAGTTGTATAAGTTGTTTATATATTCTAGGTAGCACAACTATTTAGATATATGTATGCCTATATATGCAAATTTTAAAATTAATTTATTAAATTTATTATTGCAAATTTGTTCTTCCATTTTGTGGGTTGTTGTGCCATAATAAGAAATGCATATTTGGTCTCTGCCCCAGTTTCCTGGCACTTAGCTCCTAATCATTGAATTTATGAAGCAATGTGTCAGTTTGATGCCAGTGAGGTGACTGATGTTCAAGGCCTTCTGGGTAGCCAGGATGGCTGGGTGCAGTAGAACCAACCCTGTGATTAGCAGGTGAGAACTTGAGCCCTCTAACACATTTGGGGAGGATGGAGGGGCTGAAGGCTCAGCTGATCACCAGTGAGCAATGATTTAATGAATTATGGCTACTTAATGAAGCATCTATAAAAAAAAAAAAAAGAACAGGCTTAAGGACCTCTGTGTTGCTGAAGGTGCTGGGAGGGTTCTCCCTGGAGAGCTACATGCCCTTTACCACTTACCTTTCCCTGTGAGTTGTGTTGTGCCTTTTTAAGTGTATTGTTCTAGTTATGTTTGAAAGATATGCTTTATGGTACATTGGCAGTACTAAGTACACTGTTTTCCTGGCTGCTGTGAGCCATTTCAGCAAATGACTCAAACAGAGAAGGAGGTCGCAGAACTTGTTGTTTGTATCCACATTGGGCGGGAGTCGTGGGCCACCTGGGAACTTGCTGCTTTCCACTGGCATCTGAAGAGTCTGTTTTGTGTCCCTGAGCCCTTTGGCAATGGGAGTTGCTTCCATTAGCAGGTGGGTCGTGTTTAGCTTAGAGTTGGTATTAGGATTTGGGTTAGGGATTGCAGTTGGGGAAGGGTTAGAGAATTAGAGAAATAGGGTTAGGATGAGGGTTAGGTTTAGGGTTTAGGGTTAGGCCTAGATCTTATAGTTAGAATTAGAGGGTTAGGGTTATTGATAGATTTGGGGATAGGGTTAGGAGTATGGTTAGGGATAGTGTTAAGTTAGGGTTTATAGCTTGGGTTAGGGTTTGGGTTAGAGACTTAGGTTTAGTGTTAAGAGTTAGGGTTTGAGTTTTATTGTGTGAATAAGGGAAGCAAGAAAGTAATAAGGAAAGAGAGTGTGGGAGAAGGAAGAAAGCACAAAATGATTTGAGATTCTTTTAACTTACAAAATTTCATAGCAAACTGTTTAATAATTGTTGATGTGAATAAATATCAAAAGGTGTTCTCGATGACACAAATCAAATTTTGAAGAGAAATATGTGTGATCAGGATAGATAGATTTGAAGAAAATTTTGACCTTCTGAAATTATAAATTAAATTATGTAGTAGCCTATTGTGCCAGTGATTATAGTAGCTGAGTTTGAAGACCTTTTGAATGTACATGTAGGTAGCTAGCCTGTGGGACACAGCTGGGATACCGTGGTGAATATTTGACTGAGAAAATCTGAAATTCATGGAAGAAACAGAGGAATACTATACTTTCTCCTTCATGCTACCTTTTCTCCTGGACAATTTTCATTGAATTCTCACAAGGTTGTCAAGGATCACAATGGCATGTTCCCATTATCCATCCTCATTATCTCAGTTACTGGGCAGTTTCTTTTAAATTGCACATATGTGGCAAAACAATCTAAGCTCACTCTTTAAGCAGGATAAGTTATATGTGCCTTGGGCTGTCTTTGGGCTTAAACTTCTACAGGAACAGTCTTCTCTACCTTAAAGTGTTAACCTCCAGGGCTGGGGATGGAGTAGTAGTGGTAGAGCCTTTTATGGCATGTGTGTTGTCTGGGATAGGATGTCAAGGAATTTTATATAAATGTGTGAAGGAGTGAAGGGGAAACAATGAAACAAAGTTGGGCAAAACAAAAATATTTGTGGGATGCTATGAACTTTTCTTCTAATGGAGAATTTAACAACAGTTGATGTATATAACACAAGGTGTTCAAGTGGACACAAGTTAAATCTTTGAAGACAGATTCTGTACATGATCCAGATGAACTAATTAGAAGATGATTTTGACCTTACATAATTAAAAATGTATAGTTGTGGTGGCCTGTACCGACAGCAGTTCCAGAAGCAGAGGCTGTGGAATCACCAGGCATCACATATTCCAAAGACAGACTCTACCCCTGAGCCCCTCCCAATCCCTGGAAGGTTAATGCTTCAAAGTCCATGAGATCCAGTGTTCCCTACAATGCTAAGCCCATGAGAGACAACCAGAGGCAAACTGAATTTGTTTATTTCACTTAAAAGTAAAGCCTGGATTTATTTGATACTCATTTTCATATTTAAAGAAATGGCCCAGTGACTATATAGGCAGAAGACGAAGCTGGAGAATATGGGGATGGCACAAAGTGATCTTAGGCAGCAGTGCCAGAACCTGTCTCAAAATAAAACAAAACTAGCAAGTATTGTGCACCTGTGTTCAATCCTCAGATTAAAAAAAAAAAAAAATTATTTTGTTCTCTCTTTTATTCCTTTTTTTGAAGGATCTCTGTCCTCTATCCCCTTAGTTTCCCCTTTTTCTCCTTAGTTTCTTCACTGTATTGTCTGATCATTGGTCTGTACTGCAGTCACATGACCTGAACTTCTGGAAAAGCTGGTGCACAGGCTGCCACACTTGTTGCTGGTACCACAGGTTGCCATGATTGTTGCTGGCACTGGAGACTGCCACTCCTATTGCTGGTATTGGATTCCCAAAAATAAGAATAAAATACATCAAAACAAAAATATTTATGGGGTGCTTAATGTGGAGGGATTCCTTTAAAAGAGAGAGGAACAGAAAGTCTTGGACTGAGAAGGAAAGTCTAGTTTCTCTTTCTTCCTGGAATAAAGGCAGCATTAAAGAGAGAAATAGAGAGAGAGTGGCAGAGGGAAAAAAAGAAAGCACAAAATAAATTCATTTATTGTGATGCTGAAGAGTAAACCCAGGCACACACTACCCACAGCTCCAGACTCTTATATTTTATTTTGAGATGGGGTCTCCTGAGGCTTCCCAGGATCATATTTTCCCATCTCTGCCACCCTAATATACTAGGAGGTTTCTTAAAATGGGTATCAAAGAAATCTGCTTCCTGTTTAAAGAAGAAAAGCAAGTTCTTTATGCCTCAGGCTGTATTCCTTGGGGTAACATTTGTTGGTGAACACAAAGCTTCTGTACCTCAATGTGATTACCTCCTGTGGCTGGGGTAGAGCTGAGTGCTGGAGGCTTTCCTGAAGTGTTGTTACCTGAGGTTGGACTCCCAGAACTGTGATAAAAATAAGTAAATAAACAAAGGAGTGAGTGACATCCAAAGAAACAAAAACATGTATGGCATGCTAGTAACACAAAATTGTTTTCTAGCTGAGATGTTTACTCTGGTTGGTGTCAGAAGAAACATAGAAATGTGTCCAAGAGGACAATCAAATATTCAAAGAGAAAGTTCTCATGGGATCTGGAGGAACTACTAGTGTAAGCTGCCTGGTACTGAAAACCGGGAGGAAAAACTCTCGGAGGCAGAGTAGAGCTTTTACTACTTTTACTTCTACTTTCTTAGAGCTTAGAGAGGGAAAGAAAGATTTTTAGAGAGAAAGATTAAAGCGAGCTTTTCTTCTTGTCTTCTTAGCTTAGAGTTAGAGTCTTAGAGAGAAAGAAAGATAGAGCTTAGCTTAGAGTAAGATTAGAGCTTCTTTCTTCTCTCTTCTTTCTTCCTTCTTCTTTCTTCTGTCTTCTGTCTTCCTTGGGAGCCTCGGCCTAACTCTGACCAGTCATTACTTCTTCTATCTGGTTTCTCTTCTGTAACCGCTCTGCCTACGTTCTGGCCGCTCTGATTCTTCTGACCGACCGAGTGACTACCCGACTGACCAAATGAATTTGTTCTCCTAACTCGGACCGCTTTCACCCGGTTATATACCTTCAGCTTTTCGGGTGCCTACAGGTGCGTCACATACATATCAGGTGGAACTTATGGCTTCCAGCTAGCTACAACAGCCCTTCCTAATTAGGGCTCCTTCATACTAGGAAAATAATTCAGACCTCCCAAATAAAAAAGAGGTAGGTGTGGCAGTCTGTGATACCCATGATTCCAGAAGCCAAGGCTGGGGTTTGACTTAAGTGCAGGTATTCTGGCTCATCCTTGGGGAACACAGCTGGGGGACTGTGGAGAAAAGAAGGGCTGAGAGGAATTGAAAGGCAATTCAAGAAAGGCAGCACAAGAAAGATAAATAGGGAAAGGAAGGGGAAGAGAGAAGGAAAAGAGGATAAAATAGTTTTTTTTCAGACAAGAGGATGGAAACCAGTGTCATAATACCTCAGAGCCCCAGCCTCTTTTTGCTTTTTTTTTTTTTTTTGGAGTTGAATATTTTGTTTCTTATTTTGCTGCAAAGCTGTTCCTTTAGCATATAAGATAGCACCAACAAGTGCAGTGAATTATAAAATTAGGACAGTATTGTTCTTCTGACAGTGTATAACAAACACTTTCCTCCTCTCTTGGCTTTTTCCAATGGGAATATGTTTAAGTATATTGAGCCAAGTCCAGGGATGGATCTAAGCAAGTTTTAGTATTATATAAATCTTATAACAAGATTGTCCTTGGATTACATGATTTTATGTGTAGTTTTAACCACAAATAATGTTATGAATTCTGAATGCCAGAGCCTAAAGCCTGCTCTAGAAACCATGAGTTATATAAGATGCATGTTGTGTTTTTCTGCATTTGTTGGGAAGTTGAGGGATATATTCCTGCAGTAGCAGTGTTGACAGTCATTTCTCTTTATATCTTCTCTCCCCCACTAACTTAAAACAACTATGCTTAACCTATTCCACATGAATGTCCTTAGAGTGTCATTTTCACTCATCAACAGATTTCACATATTTCTAAATGCCTCTTCACTCATTATGTCATCTAGTTTTGAAAGGTCACTTGATGTCATTTTCCTTAGTCAACCACAGCAAGGTTCATAGCAGGTTTGTTCACATCCCTGGCTTTTCTGCAAGTGACTCTTTAATTTCAGCTAGTTCTTCTGATGGAGGACAATAGAGTTCACTGGTGGCTTTCACACTTCCCAAAGCACCAGATTTACCTTTTTTTAAATATTTATTTATTTGCTTTAGTTGTACACAATGAGTTTATTTGTAGGTGTTGCTGAGGATCGAACCAGGGCTGTGCACATGCTAGGCAAGCGCTCTACAGCTGAGCCACACAACCCCAGCCCCAAATTTACCTTTTGTTTTTTTGTTTGTTTTCCATTTTGTCTCCACTTCAGGCCGAGTACAGAAAATAATATACCCCAGAGCATCCTGTGCAAAATTGATGGTCCCCTCTGTTCCTCAGTTCCTCTTGTTACTATGTAACTCATGTTTTTCTGTGAATTTATCCACTAAGAGAAGAGCAGGTGCTGAGTGCAGGCCTCACCTTGTATCTTGCTCGGCACCATGTGTAGCTCAGTGTTCGCAAGGCTACTGGTGGCCCGTTCAGAGTAAGCCCTTAATGAGACAGGGTCTCCTGAGGCTGCCCAGGATCACTTGCTCCTGCCATTCACACATTTCCCAGCCTCAGCTTCCCTAGTCACTAGTCAGAGCATCATTTGAGTTACACATGAAGATAAAATGTGCATAGGAACCATGAGAAGTCTGAGCTTCCTCTAGAGGCTAGCTAAATAAATTCATTGTGCCTCAGGCTCTCTCCTGCTCTAGGTGGTGTTGTGAAAAAGGGAGACTTCTATACCATGAACTGCTCACTTCCATGGACTCTGCATGGAGCTCTGGGTGGAGCCTTTCCCTGGAATGTGTAATGTCCAGGGTTGGATTCTCAGGACTACAATGTACGTGAATGGATGAATGATGAGCGAATGACAAGGAGGAAACAAAATAAGTCTAAATGAAAATGTTTATGTGATGCTAGATAGCTCAAAATGGGTTCCATTGACATAAATCAAATTTCAAAGAGAATTTTCAGGCAAGATCGGGAGGCATGAGGTAGAAGAAAATTTAGACTTTCCAAAGCAGAAACACTAGGTGAGGTAGCCTGAGGTACCTGTGGTTTCAGAGGCTGATGCTGGGGTTTGACCTTAGTGCAGGTGTTTGGCCTTTGGGAGCACAGCCAAGACACCATGGAGAAAATGAAGGTTTGTGAGGAATGGAAAGTCATGGAAGAAACAGAGGAAAAGTCCAGCTTCTCTCTTTCATACTGCCTTGCTTCTTCAGGAAAGAGATAGATACGGTTCTTGGGAGGCCGAGGCAGGAGGATCACGAGTTCAAAGCCAGCCTCAACAATGGTGAGGCATTTAGCAACTCAGTGAGATCCTGTGTTTATTATACAAAAAAAGGCCGGGGATGTGGCCTAGTGGTTGAGTGCCCATGAGTTCAATCCCTGGTACCAGAGACAGAGAGAGAGAGAGAGAGAGAGAGAGAGAGAGAGAGAGAGAGAGAGAAGAAGGGAGAAGTGAATGACTGGCAACCAAAGAAACAACATCAGGGAAAACAGACATTTGTGGGATATGAGTAATGTATAAAATGTGTCTTTAGGTTGAGAAGTTGGTGGTGGAAGAAACATCAAATTGGGCTCAAGAGGCCACAAATCAGAACTATGAAGGAAGATTCCATGTGAGATCAAGATGAACAAATTAGAAAAAAATTCAAACCTTCCAAAATTAGAAACAGACAGATGTGGAGGCCTGTGGTACCAGTAATTCCAGATGCTGAGGCCGTTGAGTCTTGTGAGCACATGTTCTGGCCTAGCCTGATTAACACAGGATCCCAAAGAGAAAAAGAAGGCTGAGAAGAATGAGAAGTCATGGAAGAAACAGAAACCAAAAAAAAAAAAAGCTGTTTCTTTCTTCCTTCCTCACTTCCTGAGGTGTAAAATTCAGGTTCAGAAGGATAAGAGACCTTGGTTGGAGGTGGGGGTGGCAACTGTCACTGCACAGGATGCTGCTTCCAGAGATCTTTGAGGCACCCCTCCACTCACTGAAGGGGCACTTCCCCTTCAGGAAGGTGCCCTCAGCCCACTGAATTGCAGGACAGTGCTGCTGTGAGGATGGATCGACTTACAGGGAACAGTGTGACCACATCAGGCCTGTGGGTCCAGGAACCTCACTGGACCTAGGCCTGTGTCCAGGACTGTCAAAGTGGATGATCTTCACCTAAGACTGGATCCAGGATTCTGTCACAGTGTCCTTTTTGTTTTGTGTCACAGTGGACAGTGTGTACCCAGCTTTGTGTGTCCAGATCTATCATTCACAGGAGAGTATGCATTCTCACCCATGAGTCCAGGACTCTCAAAGTGGACAGTGTGCATCCTTCCCTGTGTGTCCAGGATTCTTAGACATAGTGGAAAGGATGCACCCTGTCCTTTTGTGTCCAGGATATTCAGTCACTGTAGACAGTGTGCATCCAGTCCTGTGTGTGTCCTATAATCTTACTTACAGTGGAAGGCTCCACTCAGCCCTGTGTCCAGGACTGCTGCAGTGGACAACATTCTCCCATTCCTGTGTCCAAGACTCTGAGTTACAGTGAATTATGTCACCTGGTCCTGTGATTAGGAATCTCAATCACATTGTACCTGTGTACCCAACCCTCGGTGTCCAGGACACTCAGGCATAGTGGCTAGTGTGCATCTGCTCCTGTGTTCAGGACTCTCAATCACAGTGAACAGTGTGCACCCTGCCCTGTGTGCCCAGGACTCTTAATCACAGTAGAGCTGTGTACCCAACAAAATATGTTCAGGATCTCAATCAAAGTGGACAAACTCCACTTGGTCCTGTGTCAGGAATCTCTACAGTACTCAGTGTACATCCAGTCCTATGTGGTAAGGACTGTCAGTTGCAGTACATAGTTTATACCCGGACCTATGGGACCAGGATTCTGTCACATTGGATAGTGTGACCCTGGTCCTATGGTCAGGAATCTCACATTGGACAGTGTGCACCCAGCCCTGTATCCAAGACTCTATTGCAGTGGACAGCATCCTCCCAGTCTTGTGTCCAGGACTCTCAGTCACAGTGGAGAGTGTGTACCCTGCCCTATGTCCAGAACTCAGTTACAGTGGACAGTGTGCACCTGTTCCTGTGTCCAGGACTCTCACAGTTGACAGTATACACCAAAATCTGTGCGTCCAGGACTGTTAGTCACAGTGCACAGTGTTCTTCTGGCCCTGCAGTTCCAGATCTATTCTGGAACTATTTCTCCCTCATTATACCCACAGGATGTCCCCATGGGGGTGGACAGCAAAGTCCATCTCCTCTAGGAGAACTGTTGAGCAGCCTAATAATGGGAGAGATGTGTCTCTCTAGAATCCAGGGCTGGAAGTGATGACATTGTTCACATTCTGCTTCATGTCACCTCACCTCTCTGTAATCAGGGTAGTGTGAGGGTAGCAGGCAGACACAAGTAGGGCATCAGGGAAGCTGGGATAGAAGAAGTTTGTCTTATGGTTGGCTTGAGTTTGGGTAGCCTTGGTTTAGGATGAGCTTGGGTTTAGGGTTTACCTAGCAAGAATGTGGCCTCCACTTTTCCCCTCTTTGAAAAACTGCGACATTTAGCCTAAATCCAACACCTTCTTTCCTGTACCAGAGCCCTGCTGCTTCCAGTATAGACAGAAAGGAGTAAAGTGAGTCTTGAGTCAACTACGTGTAGATAGGAGAAAACCGTGTTTTCAGCCATTGACACCTCAACCGTGTCAACAACCATCTGCCTACCTGCCTCAGGAGGACTGGGCTCATGCATCCCCCACCATGAAGGCTACCCCAGACCTTGAGGGCAGAGACAGTGACTGCTGTGCTTTGGGCTGCTATGGGGAGGGCCAGCCCTCAGCCCTCCCAGGAAACACAGAGTCCTAGCCATCCCTGTCTTGGCCTGTGGCCTTTTCTGTAGCCAGAAGAGCCTGAAGTCCCAGCAAGGAGAGAGGAACACAGTTGGAGGCATGGGCTGTGAGGGCGTTTTGCTTCCTCCTGTGCTGAACAGGCAGTGTGCTAGTCCTGAAAGTCAGAATCCTGACTCAGTAAGTTGCATCATGCCCAGCTGGGAGAAGTGGGCTAAAGACTCTGGAGCTGACCCTTGACTGGGACTGAGCCTCCTGATAAGGGGTGCCTGTGCTATTTTCAGAGGTCCTGGATAGAGGCAGGAGGTCCCTGTACTCAACCCCTGTGGGGAGAGTTATCCACCCTTAGCTTCCTGACAACAATCTCCTCCCTTCCCTTCTCCCCTTTCTGTCTTGTTTGGTCCCCATCCCATTCTACCCTCACCCCTTTAAAGGGCCAGCTTGGGTCCAGTGGACACAGGTGAGATGCATTGACCAGGTGGAACATAATCATCTGCTGTGCCTCCTGACATTAAAAGGGACATCTTTGCTGTTACAAGCTGTGGATGGCTGAGAGGTGGGTTTGGAGGACATGTAAGAGGAGGAATTTTTCTAGTTCTGTGCTATTTGGTCTCCAGGAATAGCAAGGGGGAGGCTCAGTGTCCAGTTCCAGGAAAGCTGACCTCTTTGTCTGCTCATCCTGAGGCCAGGTTGAGAGCTGAGGCCAGAGTCACCAGACAGGGTGAAAGTGACCACCTGGCAGTGGTCATGGTCTGTGAAGTGCCCTGCTTTTGCCCCCTCCCTATGTGAGGTGGGTTTGAGGAGAGATGTGTCTGAAGAAGGTGGTGGATTAAGCAGAATGTTTCTGTATAATTCTTCTAAGGGTTGCCTAGGAAAGTGGCAGAAACTGGATAGCTTAGACACACAGATATTGTTGCCTCAGAGCTCTGAAGTCCAGAGTTCTGGAATTGAGGTGTTGGCTGCATTCCCCAGATGGTCTCACTGCAGCCTGTCTATTTTCCTGGCTTTGGCAGCAGAGCTCATCTCCACAGGGTGTTATTCCTGTGCATATTTCTGTGTCTGATTCCTCCTATTTATAAGACACAAGGCTATGTAGATTTTCTTCTATAACTTTTACAAATTTGCATTTGAAAGTTTAAGTCTGGGTTATTTTTGTATCTTTCTTCCTTCCTTCCTTCTTTCATTCCTTTCTTCCTTCCTTCCTTTCTTTTCTTTTTTGGTACTAGGTACTGAACTCAGGGGTACTTGACCACTGAGCCAAATCCCCAATACTATTGAGTATTTTATTTAGAGATAGGTATCACTGAGTTGCTTAGTGCCTTGCTGTTGGGGAGGCTGGCTTTGAACTCATGATCCTACTGCCTCAGCCTTCCAAGCTGCTGGGATTACAGGCACGCACCCCACACATGGCTTTTTTTAAAAAAATATTGTTTTTAGTTGTGGGTGGACACAATACCTTTTTTTAAAACTTTTATTTTTTAAAGCACAAAACCCTACATACTAAAATTATACACATCAAGTATTGGTCCAATCTTATATCAACCTATTAACAATTAAACAGCACCATGATTTTCTTACCTAGGTTATACATGCCCAGAAAATTGTTATTCAAAGCATATGTTCCTTTAAAATAAAATAATTCTTAGAGAATCTTCAACAAACAAGACCTTTTACCAACCATAGATTACAATACCTGCAGGAGCCCTGTTTGGGGATTGACTTGAATTGCGGTTGACTATGAGCCGTGGAGATTTGGCCTTTGTCGCCACCCGTAGTCTCACGGGATTGTTGCGGGATCTCGAGTGACTTGGCCGAAATTGCTGATTGGGTCAGCGCCATTTTAGTGGTGTGTTTGGCGTATGTTAGTTGTTGTTAGAACCAGAGAGAAAAGTTATCAGAATAAAAAGCTGTTTGTCTCCAGTTTGCTTCTGAAGTTCTTCCCGCGGCTTCGTTGCTCCAAGCGCTTCAGGCGGCAACAGGTGGCGGCCCGTACGGGGAACTTCGGAGCGGACAGGTAAGAACTGAAAGGTCTCTAAAGATGGGTTCGAATATAACTGAATCCCAAGTGATAGAGGCTATGCAAAGACTCCTTGATATACCTGACTCTGTTCTCAGTGAGGATTATATAGACAAAAGTGAAAGTGATCAAAAAAGTGTAGATTCCACTGGGCCAACTGAGACCAGTAAAGAGAGTATTAGAAGAGACCCAAAAATGACAAAAATCCAAGCTATTAAAGCTATTCGGGAGTTATTGGCGAAAGCTGAAGGATACTTGCTCTCACTGGAACCTGGGCCTCAGGATATTGCTGTCAGTGAAATTAGCAGTGGTGAGGAATCTAGTAAAAGTGATCCTGAGAAAATGAGGAAAAAGAAATTTAAAAAGACCGAGAAAAAGGTCCGTCAGGCAGAGGAGTCACTTGTGTCCTCTACTCCCCCATGGGTGGAATCCATTACAGAAAATATGAAGGGTATTACTAGGCATTTGCATACCCTAGAAACAGAAATAAAAAGTCTTTCTGATCGCTTATGCGCTCTCGAGGACAACTCACAGATACATTGGGAACCGCCAGCATTTGAAAAGAAAAATGGACAGAGTGTCCATCAGTCAGTAGATTTCAAAACAATAAAAAATCTCAAAGAGGCAGTAATGACTTATGGGCCCCAAGCTCCTTTCACGTTGAGTATGCTGGAGTCCCTTAACACCTTTAGCTTAACCCCCTCAGACTGGAAAAGTCTATGTAAAGCAACATTAAGCAGGGGGCAATTCTTGGTTTGGCGATCGCAATTCCAAGAACTTTGTATAGAAACGGCTAAAAGAAATGCGGCTGCAGGGTTTGAAAACTATAATATAGACATGCTCACAGGAGAAGGGCAATTCGCAGACTTACAGGCTCAAACAGATTATGACCCAGATATATATGCTCAGATAAATGCAGCTGCCTTAGAGGCATGGAAAACTGTACAAGGACCTGGGGATCTACAAGGTAGCTTGTCAAAAGTGATTCAAGGACCTAATGAGCCGTATGCCGACTTTGCTGATCGACTTTTGAGAACTGCAGGTAGTGTGTTTGCAGATGTTGACCAAGCTATGCCATTAGTTGTTCAATTAGCTTATGAAAATGCAAATAAATGGTGCCAAGCAGCCATCAGGCCATGGAGAACTAAAAAGGATCTTTCCGTATACATACAACTATGTAAAGATATAAATGGCGCCTTTGTCACAGGAAATGTGATTGCAGCCTCAATGAGAGGTGCTTCCTCTCGAAATTTCACAAAGGCTAAACATAGATATTATAATCAATCAGGATATTCCAGGCAAAATTATCATAATCAATCAGGCAATTCTAGGCAAAATCCCAAAAGAGAAATAAGATCAAGCTCATACCGTGCCCCAGGCCGCTGCCCCAGGTGTAAAAAGGGAAATCATTGGTCCAATAAATGCTATTCAAAATTTGACATCCATGAAAATCCTTTGTTCAGGAATTCAAAAAACGGGGCATGGGGCCCAGTACCCCGGGGCCCACAAATGTACGGGGCATTGCAGAAGGAGTATCCTCAAGCATCCACTCAGATGCTTCCCCGACACAATCCCTACTACCCATCCACTCCCTCGCCAGAGGAACAAGAGGAAATGCAGGATTAGACCTCTGTTCCACCGCCTGAATAGTGTTAACACCTGAAATGGGGGTTCAACTGATTCCCACAGGAGTCAGGGGACCTCTTCCCTCAGGGACTGTAGGACTTATTATCGGGCATAGTCCTAAAAGTTTATTAGGTTTGCAAGTGACCCCAGGTGTAATAAACTCAGACTACAAAGGGGAAATAAAAATAATGCTTAGCTCACCCCAAAGTATAACTTCTGTTAATCAAGGAGATAGAATTGCTCAGTTGCTTCTCCTTCCCAATTTACATAATTCATTTAAAATGGGTATGCCTCAAGAAGGGAACAATAGAGGATTTTGTTCCACTGACTCAAGTCCCATGGCTTGCTGGGTTTGAGACTGTTCAAGGAGGCCTATGTGTAAAATAAAAATCCAAGGAATAGAAATGGAGGGATTAATAGATACTGGAGCTGACTCTTCCATTATTAATTTACGCCAATGGCCCAAGCACTGGCCTCTGCAAAAAGCTTCAACCAGTTTAAGAGGCTTGGGATATAATAACCTCCCAGAAAAAGTGCAGTAATTTTAAAATGGGAGGATGATGAAGGCCATAAAGGAACATTTCAGCCTTATGTTTTACCTAATCTACCGGTTACTTTATGGGGAAGAGATATTTTGCAACAAATGGGAGTACACCTTGCAACCAAGCCTGCAGATGTTAAATGTGAAAACCTACAGGGTAATCTTAACCATAAAAGAACTCATTATCAAAAAGTACAGAGTAATCTTAACCCTAAAAGTAATAATTGTCATAAAGGAAAAAGATATTTTTTTTCGGGGCCACTGAGAAAATAATTTTGAAAATACCATGGCTTTCTGATAAGCCAGTGTGGGTCCCTCAGTGGCCCCTATCTAAAGAGAAATTACAAGCGGCCCACCAATTAGTTCAGGAACAATTAGAAGCAGGTCATATAGAACCTTCCACCTCTCCCTGGAATTCCCCCATATTTGTGATCAAGAAAAAGTCAGGAAAATGGCGATTGTTACATGATCTTAGACAAATCAATAAAACCATGCAAGTTATGGGCCCTACTCAACCTGGACTTCCTAGTCCCATAGCTATTCCAAAAAATTTCCATCTTATTACTCTTGATATAAAGGATTGCTTCTTTTCTATTCCCCTACATCCTCTGGATGCCCCCAGGTTTGCTTTTTCCATTCCTTCTATGAACAATAATGGCCCTGATCAGAGATATCAATGGAAGGTTTTACCACAGGGAATGGCTAATAGCCCCACCATATGCCAAATATATGTGGACAAGGCTATCCAACCCATTAAAAATAAATATCCAAACCTCATGTGTCTACATTACATGGATGATATTTTATTGGCCCACCCTAATCAAAAAATCTTATTTAATATATTCAGTGATGTGGTAGAAAATTTAAAAAAATATGGACTATATATAGCAGAAGAAAAAGTTCAAACCATATCTCCCATATTATATTTAGGATTTAAAATCATGGATACTTTTGTTAGACCCCAAAAAATTTTAATAAATAAAGAACATTTGACCACCCTCAATGATTTCCAAAAACTACTGGGAGACATTAATTGGCTTCGCCCTACACTAAATCTCACTACTGGCCAACTAAAACCTTTATTTGACATCCTTCGTGGAGATCCTGATCCATCTTCACCACGAACATTGACTCCTGATGCTAGGAAAGCTTTAAAGTTAGTAGAAAAAGCCATTGAAGGAGCTCATTGTGATAGATTTGATTTAACTCAACCACTGATGTTGATTATTATTTCTTCACAATATACACCCACAGGAGTATTTTGGCAACAAGGGCCTTTATTATGGATACATTTGCCCGTCTCTCCTAAAAGTATAATTGAATCTTATACCTCCATGGTAGCTAAACTTATTCTTCAAGGACTTAAGACTTCTACTAAAATATTTGGCATTCACCCTGCTACTATTATTACTCCCTATTCATCATCACAGATTGAATACTTATGCTTCAATGATAATGATTGGGCTATAGCTAAATGCTCTACTTCTGCAAATTTTGATAATCATCTTCCTAAGTCCCCTATATTATCTTTTTGTATTAATCATCCTATTATATTTCCACAGGTAATAAAAAATCAACCTATTCCTAAGGCATTTAATGTATTTACAGATGGGTCCTCAAATGGTACTGCTACAGTAGTCACTAAAAAAGAAAATATGACTTACATAACTGCACACAAATCAGCTCAACTAGTGGAATTGGAAGCTGTGGTAAGAGCTCTGGAAAATTTTAGGGACCAGCCCGTAAACATTTTTTCAGATAGCCACTATATTGTACAAGCCGTCCCAAAATTAGAGTTAGCAGGACCAATAGCACCTCATACTCCAGCCTTTAAATTGTTTTATCAAATACAAAAACTTTTGTGGGCAAGAAAAGAACCTCTATTTGTAGGCCATATTAGAGCACATACTAATTTGCCTGGTCCCCTCCATGAAGGTAATCAAAAGGCTGATGAACTTACAAAAACAGTATTTATACTTTCAGCGCTACAACAAGCTACTTTATTTCATTCCCAGTTTCATGTCAACAGCACCACCTTGCAACGTAGGTTTAAAATCACAAAGGAGCAAGCCAGAACAATTATAAAAGATTGTAAATCTTGTATGACACATTTGCCCAATCCTCATTTCGGAGTTAACCCTAGAGGATTAATGCCCAATCATTTGTGGCAGATGGATGTTACTCATGAGCCAAGTTTTGGAAAATTGTGATTTATTCATGTGACCATAGATACATGCTCAGGCATGATTTTTGCTTCCTTACATTCTGGAGAAAAAGTTAAAGATGTTACATCTCATTGTTTGCAAGCTTTTGCTGCATTGGGCATCCCCAAAATGCTTAAAACAGATAATGGCCCCGCATATACGTCCTCATCTTTCAAACAGTTTTGCGCAAAATTCAATATATCCCATAAAACAGGCATCCCATACAATCCTCAGGGTCAGGGCATTATTGAAAGAGCAAACCGAACACTGAAAATTATGTTATTAAAACAAAAAAAAGGAAATTGGAAAAGTCCTAAGGACAGATTGGCAGTTGCCCTGTTTACCTTAAATTTTTTAACTTTAGACTCTAATGGTTATTCTGCTGGAGACAGACATTGGAATCCACACCAACAACATAAACCCTTGGTTTACTGGAAGGATGTTCTTTCAGGTACATGGAAGGGTCCAGATCCAGTATTAATTTGGGGAAGAGGATCTGTTTGTGTTTTTCCAAAAGACGAATCCTCTCCAATATGGATACCATCTAGATTAATATAACAGGTACCACATCAAAATGATCAAGATGAAGTTATTGAAAAATCAAGATTAATAAAAAAGGTACAAAATCAAGAGGACCAAGATGAAGGTATAGAATGATTCCCTCAAAAGAGTCTTTCAAAATATTTCACAACTTAAGTGTCATTCCTCCCGGCCGGGACAAGGAGATCTCTCTTTAGTGTGCACACAATTGTTTTTTTTTTTTTCTTTTTATACATGTCTTTATGTCTGTACATTTGTCTACATTTCATGTTAATGTGACGTCACAAATATATGTTTGTATGTTTGTCTGTCCAGTGTGACGTCACATAGAACAAAGCGCTTATGAAAAAGAAAATATATATATATGGATCCAAATAACTTTAATTCATTTTAGGTTAAGAGTATTCAATTTAGGTAAATAATTTTATAAATGAAGGTACTTTCAATTTTGATTTATAGGTGTCCCTGGGACTTCTCTTTAGCAAACAATATGACTAGTGCTATATAACCTGATATTTTGGTGTTTTGACTTAAGATTGTTTATTTGTTATTAACTTCATTTGTTTAATAGCTCATTAATTTCAATTATCTCAACAGGTAAAAGATTGCTCTGTATACAGAGACTCAAGGGTTCCAGCTAACAAATTATTTCTCTCAAGTGCCTTTACCTTTTCTTTAATCTATCTTTAATGCAGTAATTACCCTCAGTCTTTCTTTGTTTTGTTCTAAATATGACATTTTTCCAACTTATGTTTGTAGAAGCTCAACCAGCGATGTATGTGAACAAAAATCAACTTTAATTTTCTAATCTAATTATTCTATTTTGTAGTTTGACAACTCGCCTCTTGACTCAGTGCTGCAATAGCACTGCCTTTCCTTTAATAATTGATGCTTGAGTTTCTAGGTAGCGGGCCCTGAAGATTTGCCGGTGGCATTGTCTAAACATAAAAAAGACGTCTGCTGCTAAAGCTACAGGGATCGCGGCCGCCGCAAGCATCCCTGCTGCTCAAACATCAAACAACCTCACCAACAGTGTGGCCTCTGCTCTACATGCATGGGGCCTCCTACATCAACATGTTATAACAAATGGACATTTTGATCTTTCATTGTTTGGGACTTTACGGGACAATGCCTTGCGGGTATTTGTCTAGAGAATTCAGTGTGTTACTTGATGGAACTTAGGGCAGCTGATTTGTTTAAACAATTTGATATGCTATGCAATTTGGCTCATCACCAAAAGGCTTGTCGCCTTAAAGCCGCAACATCTCCTCACAATTGGACGGCTGTTAGTCATCATATATAGTCGATCCTAAAGGGCTCCATTGGATGGCTGGTTAGCCAATGACGGGTAAGATCCCCAGAGGGGGACAACCTAAGACAGGCACAGTCGCACGGGACAGTCTCATGTGGCCGACATATCAACCTAAGACAGGAGTCAAGGGCACAGCCTTGATTATCCGATGACGGGTAAGAATGTTGGTTGCACATAGACGTCCTAGAGCATTACCTCTTTTAAAACAAAAAGGGGGAAATGCAGGAGCCCTGTTTGGGGATTGACTTGAATTGCGGTTGACTATGAGCCGTGGAGATTTGGCCTTTGTCGCCACCCGTAGTCTCACGGGATTGTTGCGGGATCTCGAGTGACTTGGCCGAAATTGCTGATCGGGTCAGCGCCATTTTAGTGGTGTGTTTGGCGTATGTTAGTTGTTGTTAGAACCAGAGAGGAAAGTTATCAGAATAAAAAGCTGTTTGTCTCCATTTTGCTTCTGAAGTTCTTCCCGCGGCTCCGTTGCTCCAAGCGCTTCAGGTGGCAACAAATACCTTTATTTTAATCATGTGGTGCTGAGGATTGCACCCAGGACCTCACACATGCGAGACGAGTGTTGTACCGCTAAGCCATATCCCAGCCCCTCATGCCTGGCTTTAAAATTTAACTTTATGGACTATTTTGAGTAGCTTTTTGGGTAAACCATAAAGATTGTGTTTATTATATTCCATATGATTCCACATGGTTCATTTTTTTCCCCACAATTGTTCTGTAGCCATTTGTTGTACAGACTTTTCTCTCTCCTTTGAATTGCCTGTGTCCCTTTTTTTTAAATATTTATTTGCTTTTAGTTGTACACAATGTGTTTTTACATGTGCTGAGGATCAAACCCAGGCCATGCATGCGCTAGGCAAGCGCTCTACCACTGAGCCACAGCCCCAGCCCTGCCTGTGTCCCTTTGACAGAATCACTTGGACTGGTTTACTTGTCTATTTCCAATGCTTTTACCAATGCCACACTCTGTGATCCCTGAAACTTTAATTGCTTAGAACCGAATGAGTAGATTCTTGAGCTTCTTTTGTTCCCTCCCATTCTACCTCTTCTAGGTTTAGAGTTTGTAGGTATATTTGGTGGTGAATTGATTGGGATTTTGCTGACTCTAAAGATCAAGCTGGAAAGAATTGTCTTCCTAGAAATAATGATTGAATTGCTCCTGAGCAAGGAAAATCACTGCATTTATTTATGTTTCTTTTCATTTCTCTCAACCATGTTTCAAAGTTTTCTGAATGCATAATTGTATATATTTTGTTAATGTAATCCTTCAGTATTTCAATTTCAGGGGTTCTTTTTTCTTTTAATTCAAATTCCAGTAATTGCTAAGTTGCCCACATATAGCACATCAATTTCCTTTTGTCTTTAGACATCTGCTTTGCATCTTGATATTTTCATCTGTCTTGGTTGGTTTTCTGTTGCTATATCTGCACTACTAAGACTGAGTCATTCATTAAAAAGCTATTTTTAATTTTAAGGTGTATAGGGAGTCCCAGGTCAGGGGGGCTGCATCTGTTTAAGACCTTCTTCTGGAGGAGACTCTGCAGTATCCTGAGGCATTGCAGGCTTCACATGGTGAGACTAGCTGTGCCTGAGAGCTGGTTTTTGTAGCAAAGCTGCTCTATTGACAACTCATTGATCTATTAATTAATTATTTAATTATTATTTTTTGTGCTGAGCATTGAACCCAGGGCTGTGTACATGTGAAACAAGCACTCTACCAACTGAGCTATATCCCCAGCCCCTTCATCCATTCATTTATAAATGGACAAATACACTCATGAGAGCAGTGTGTTCAGGGCCCAATCAATTCTCAGAGTTCCTCTTACTGTTACCACACAACTTGGGGTATTAAAATTTCAACATATGAATTCTGGATGACAAAAATTCAAACCATAGCACATCAAAGACAATCCAGGAATGGAATTTACTTGTGACTTTTTTTTCCATATGTTTTCTTTATTTTCATAGAAATTCCTCCTTACTAAATGCCTGGCTTTTGGTCCCATCCAGCAAGTTTCTTACACTATGAAATCCCAGAGATGAGTCAGCTGGTCACCAATGAGTAGAAGGCAAACAAATGACAACACAGATTTATATTGTTTATAGAAGAGAAGAATGAACAAGAGGAGACTGACAAAGATCCTCTGCTTGGCCACACTTCTATCAGACTCCTGAACCCTCTTTTGGGCTTGTTGCACTACCTTATAAAATTCAGTGCTAGAAGAGCACCCTGCTTAGTCAGTTTAGCAAAGATACCCCCTCCCAAGCATATAGGGCCTTGATTAAACTCCCTTTCCTTGCTTTAATGGATAATTATTTCTCTAATGCTGCAATACAGGAGATTGTCAGCAAACACCAGAAGCTGAAGAGATAGGGAAGGACCATTGTACCAACTTTCAGAAGGAGAATGACCCTGCTGACACCCTCATTTTGGGATTCTGGCCTCCAGAATGGTGAGATAGCAGGTTTGTGCTTTAAGTCACACATATGTCTGTGCTCTATTGTGTCGGTCCTGGGAAATGAACCTACTGACTCTCCCTGTACTAATTTTCTTTTCCCAGTGTACCTTGCTAATCACTTCAACATTAAGAAGACCATTCTGAATTTGAAGCTGAGAAGGAATCCTGGAGCTTTGGTTAGGTGAGGGACCAAGAAAAATGGCCAAGGCATTTGGAGGGCTGAGTTGAAAGGCCAGAGGGCAGGTAAGGTGAGAGAAGGTCAGGGGCATGTGGCAGGAAAGGAACTGATTCAGTTTTGAGCCCACCAATTCTCCTGTTCCAAGTTCAGGCCATTCACTGCTATGCCTGGGGGACATTTCTGAGAGCTGTGCTCTCAGCTCAAAGTTGAGCACCAGATCTGAGACCAAAGACTGCCCTCTTCTTTCATGGGCAGCAAAGTCCATGCCCCAAGTGTTGGGCATTGCCTCCCCAATCACTGCTCAACTTGTTCTTCTAAGTGAGACCTCAGAATATTCTACTCCTATTTCTGCTGGGGTGGGAAGGCCTGATTCCAGCCCCCTCTAGCAGTACGGGAAGGGGTGCAGTGACAGAGGGAGTGACACTCCTATCTGGGCTGCTGGGATGGTCCCTCTACTGTCCCTGAGCTGGGCTGGGCCTTGACCAAGTGTGTGGATTGTAGTAAGAAACAAAGCATCACTTTACTTCTTAATATTTTTAAAAGAAAAGAGTATTTTTAGAATTTTTTTTTTCATAGAAGGAAGGTGAGGATGTAGGATGCCCCTGGAGGAGGAGGGTGCACTCTTTCCCTGACTGGCATCCCAAGTGGAAATATAAACACACAAATACAAGTATACACATTTGTGTAGGTGCACACACATACACAATGCTCTCACCACCCTCCCCACCAACTCTGTTACACATGCCCTTGACATACCCATGCACCTGTGCATCACTATGCATATGTGTACACATATGTACACACATGCACACACACACACACACACACACACACACCTGTCTGGCTCACACCTCTGAGGCTACAGATTGGAGGAAACCAGGAGAGGAGCCAGGAGAAGCCAAGGGAGGAGCCTGGCAGCAGACAGAGGGAGTGTTACTTCCCAGGAGACCAGGGTGTCTCCTTCCTGACCAACTCTGACTCAAACCCTAGACTTCTCTCCAGAGCCAGGAATGGATTTTCCAGGCTTGGGCCTTTACAGGGGACCTGAGCTGACATGTGAATTCCCTAGGCCCTCACTCTCTGCCTTCAGTGACAAGTAGGGAAAGGGGTCTGTGGCTTGGGCTTTTAACTTATTTGCAGACAAAACAGGGGGCCAACAACCAAACACACAAACAAGGGATCCGTGTGGGACAGAGTGCAAATGAGCTCCCCTGAGCCCTTCAGGAGCTGTCCCCTTTCCCTACCTGGTAGCTGTGGTGCCACTGGAGCATTGCAGAATGTGATGTGTGGGGTCAGGTGTGTCTTCTGAAGCCCCCAACCCCTCCACCCCATGGGCAGGGACATCCTCCAAAGCTCACCAGACCCTTCAACTCTGTGGACAGGGACATCCTCTAAAGTCTCCCCTTCACCCTCTCAGCAAGGACAACCTCTCAACACCTCCAACCATGAGCAGGAACGTCCTCTGAGGTATTTGGCCACTGTGAACAAATCTGCTGTATGTAATTGCATGCTGTTATCTAGATGTATGTTTTTGAGGCAGTTGTCTTATGTTCTTAGGATCATGTGGTGATACCATGTCTATCTTTGGGGAAAATGGCCAACTTCTTTATAAGGGTGAGATGTTCTGCGCTCTACCAGCAATGCACAAGAGTGCCTGTGGCTGCTCATTGTCCTGATGGTGGATGCTACACTGAAGGAAAGACCTAGTAGGTGTGCAGTGCATCTCACGGTTTTAGTTTGTGCTTTCTTCACAATAGATGATGCTAAGTATCATTTCTATGCTTCTTCGCCATCTTGTACTTTCTTGTGTGTTGTCTGTTCAGATTTTACCCATTTGGTTGTCTTATTGTTGAGTGTCTTACTATATTCTGGACACAAGTCTATTTTAGACATGCTTTCCAATTGTTTCACCCAGTTTTTGTCTTTTCATTTCCTTAATATGATTTTAAAAATTATTTGTGTTTATTAGTTAAACATGACAGTAGAATGCATTTATACATTGTGATTCACAATATCTAGACTATGGAACCAACCTAGATGACCCTCAATAGATGAATGGATGAAGAAAATGTGGTATGTATACTTAATGGAATATTACTCAGCTTTAAAACAAGGTTAAAATAAGGCATTTGCCAGTAAATGGTTGGAGTTAGAGAATATCATGCTAAGCAAAATAAGCCAATTCCACCAAACCAAAGGCTGAATGTTTTCTCTAATATACGGATGGTAATTCTTTTTTTTTAATATTTGTTTATTTACTTTAGTTGTACACAATGCAATGCATTTATGTTTATGTGGTACTGAGGATCGAACCTAGGCTGCGTCCGTGAGAGGCGAGCGCTTTGCCCCTGAGCCACAATCCCAGCCCCGCTAATTCTTAATATGATTTTTTTACAGAGTAATTTAATATAATTCACATTATCAGTTTTTTTCTTTCACGGATTTATTTGAGGGCTGTATTTAAAGCCTCATCCGGAAACATGTGTTCATGCACGTCTTCTAGGGTTTTGCAGGTTGACATTTTAATGCAAGTGTATGGAGTCTTTTGACAGGTTCTGGGGTGTGCCTTCTTGAGGTGTGTCCATATCCTAGGTTTAGAAACAGCTTGCTGGGAATTTCACTGGGAATGCACTGAATCTGAGGCTCAAGATTGAGATAATTATTATCTTAACTATATTGAGACCCGAACAAGGAATGCCTCTGCATTTATTGATATTTAATTTGATTTCTTTCTACTGTTTCAATATTTTCTAAAAGTATGGTTGTACTTTAAGACTTATATGCAGGCTGAGTGTGGTGGTGCATGCCTGTAATCCCAGAACTTGGGAGGCAGAGGTAGGAGGATTGCGAGTTCAAAGCAAGCCTCAGCAATGATGAGTCACATAGCAACTCAGTGAACCCTTTCTCTAAATAAAATACAAAAAAGGGTTGGGAAAGTGGCCCAGTGTCGAGTGCCCCAGAGTTCAATAACTAGTACAAAAAAAAAAAAAAAAAAGAAGAAGAAAATAAAAGACTTACATGTAGGTACTTCAGTTATGGGGGGTTAACACATTTATATTTCTCTTATTCCAGTTTACACATTCCATTGTTTCCTCTACATGATTGCTGATATATAGGAAACTAGTGGAATTTTGTGTATTGGCCATGTACTTTGCAGCTTTCTATCTCCATCCATTCTGATCAAGACATAGGTTTGGCTTTATATTTTTAAAATTTTTTTTGTAGTTGTAGATGGATAGCATGCCTTTATTTTATTTATTTATTTTTTTTAATGTGGTGCTGAGGATCAAATCCATAGCCTCACATGTGCTAGGCAAATGCTCTGCCACTAAGCTACATCCCCAGCCATCGATTTCTTTTTGATTCATGAAATCATGACCTGAAATAATCACAAGTATGAATTTCAGAGCTTCACTGTGACTAGCAGGAGGGGATGCAGAGGCAGCCCTGAACATCTAGCATCTGGCGCCCTGCGCTGCCCACGTCTGCCAGCAGGGGGCGTACATGACAACTTTCTCTGACCACCTGCTTTTGAGGGGCCTTGTTCTGTGTTCTCTGCAAGTTTCCTACTCCTGGGGACCCACATGGGAGATGCCACATCTGGGGATGCCTGGTGGTCCTAAGCAGAGGTTCTTTATCCTGGGGACCCACCTGGAGAGACACCTTGGCCTGGGGAAGCCTGGGGGATTGTCTTTGGCAAGGACCACAGCTTCTTTTTCCTTGGCTCCTACTACTGACTCACTGTGGATTCAGGATGACAGAGGTCCATGTGAGGAAAACATGAGGAAGAAGCTTCCTATGCACTGCCTGGTGTGCTGAGGAAGAAGTTCTGCCATGTTCTCTACTTTCCCAGGTAATATTTTAGCAGAACTTCTTTTACAACAGTATTCCTTACTAAGGCTTTTGGCTGCTCATCATTATACTTTAGTGTGTTTTGTGTGGCTTGAGTGTATATTTGGGAGAAATCCAAGGACATAGGAGAAACACAGATGCCCCCTCAAGATGGTGCAGGGAGGGCCAAGTGCCTGGCGTCCACTGGGGCCTGAGGGGAAGGGCTGATGTGATGTGCACATCATTGCTTGTTCTTATACTTTTTTTTTTTTTTGGTACTGGGGATTGAACTCAGGGGCATTCAACCACTGCGCCCACATTTCCAGCCCCCTTTTTTATAATATTTATTTGCTTTAGTTGTACACAATGCGTTTATTTGTATGTGGTGCTGATGATCGAACCCGGGCCACACACGCGGTGGTGAGTGCTCTACCACTGAGCCACAACCCCAGCCTCCCCAGCCCTTTTTTTGTATTTTATTAGAGACAGGGTCTCACTGAGTTGCTAAGTGCCTCGCCATTGCTGAGGCTGGCTTTGAACTCACAACCCTCCTGCCTCAGCCTCCCAAGTGCTGGGATTACAGGCATGTGCCACTGTACCTGGCTTATTCATGTTTTAATGACTGATTTTTCTTATAGGTTTAAGTAGTTGAGAAATATTGAGAACTTGATGTGCTAAAATTCAAAGTTACATTAAGTGTAAATATTGTATTTGTTGGTTACAAGAAGAACCTTGTGGGTAGGGTTATAGATCTGGGTGCAGTGCCTCAATCCCAGGCACTATGAAATAAAACAAAACAAAGAAGCAAAACACAGACTGGAATAGTTACAGTATAAATTAACCACCTTTGTCAATAAGTAGGTGACAAGTAAAGGAGGACTTTACTTGTCATTATTAATCAAATGCACTGCATGCTCCTATTTGTACCCGATTTGTTTGAATAGATGGAGAAATCTGTGTATTAATTGTGTATTTGATATTAAAGAATTTGATTATTTTCAATTGTGGCTGTATTAAAGACTTCTTTCCATTACATGACTAAAATTTTTTAGAAGAAGTCTGAGGATCCTGGGGTTTGCTTGGTGAGTCTGTTCCCAGTGGGGTCAGCCCTCTGGCAAGTCCCACAGTGGTGATGGCTATGTGGACAGTTTCTTGACTGCAGTACCAGGGCCAGCATGTTGCCTCCAGCTCCCAGGGCCCATACACTGAGGGTCATGTGGGCCTAATGCTGGACCACACTACCCAGAATCCTCAGTAGTCCACAGTTTCCAGGAGCCTCTGTTGAGAACTGCATGGGCAGAATGACTACTGCCTGGAATTAATGGGCGCTACTGGCAACTGTGTGGCCTGCAGTTACCAGAGGTCTTTGTGGAGAATCCTTGGCTGGGCAGGCAGTCCTGGGATCCTCTACCCAGAATCCTCAATGTAGCAGAGGGCTTTGTGGAGGAGTCTTGGCTGAGCAGGCAGTCCCTGGCATACACTACCCAGAATCTTCAGTGTAACAGAGGCTTTTGTGGAAGATTCTTGGATGGGCGGGCAGGCTGTCAGTGGGATATGGTACCCAGAATCCTTAGTGTGCCAGGGCAAGCTCATAGCCCAAATCTTCCAGGGGCCTTGGTGTATGCTGAGCAGCAGAATGCTGGACTACACTGCCCAGAGTCCCCAGGGTATCCAAAGAAAGGAGGAAGTAGCTCCCAGGAGACTCTGGGGTGAGAGCTGCAAAAGTTATGATGGCCTACACTACCTAGAATCCTTCAGGGCCTGCCATTACCAGAGCCCTCTGCAGTGAGGACAACATAGGTCAAATGACCGACTGCAGCATCCATAACCCTTAAGGACATGCAGCTTGCAGGGTCATCTGCAGTGATGGCTGTAATGACAAACTCTGACACCCATTACCCTTGGGTGCCTGCTGTTCTCAGGAGCCTCTGGGGTGAGGACTGCAAGGGTAGAATACCAGGCTTCAGTGCTCAGAATCTGTGGGGATGCCTGTGAAGCTAGAATTAGGCAGTCAATTTAGATAGGTAAATCAAGTCAGGTCAGATCAAGGAAGCCAATTTTGAGTAAGTCCCAGGAAGTTGGAGACTGTCCCCTGAGGGATTGAAATGTTAATTCCTTCAGAGCCCTCCCTCCACCCTTATCAAGAACCTGTCCCTGCTCCAACTAGTTGCTAAGGTAACCTGTCCCTGGAATTGTCCCTCACTAAAGGGAGCTATAAAGTTGTTAATTAATGTGTCCTGGGCTGCACCATCTTGCCCTTCCCCCTTCAGGGCACCTGTTTCTTGCCTTTTGGCCAGTCCACAAATTTTTCCCTGGATTCCTAGGATTCAGGGCCTAGGCCTGTGCCTGGTCACATAAGCAGGAAGGAGAGAGATAAGGAGGAAGAGAGCAGGAGAACAAAAGAAGCCTAAGACATAAAAAAGGCAGGGCTGCCTCACTTCTTGGAATACTAGGATACCAGCTGTGGCCTCCTTCTCCCTCCCTATTTATTTATTTATTTATTTATTTATTTTGGTACCATGGATTGAACTCAGAGGGACTCGACCACTGGGCCACATCCCCAGCCCATTTTTGTATTTTATTAGAGCCAGGGTCTCACTGAGTTTCTAAGTGCCTCACCATTGCTGAGGCTAACTTTCAACTTGCAACCCTCCTGCCTCAGCCTCCCACGTGCTAGGATTACAGGTATGCACCATAGTGCCTGGCCCTCCCTCCCCTTTTAAGTAAACCTTGCTTTATATGCTTGCCTCAGTGTGCTTCTCTAATGTTCAAACTTCAACATTTGAGGGAGCAGAACATGTATCTGATAACTGGCAATATCACCTGCATACCCTGTATCATTGTAACTTCATGAGGTTTCTGTGGTGGGGGTTGTATTGGGATAGCACACTACCTGGAATCACTAGGGGACCAGGGAAAGCATGGGGTCTGCAACTCCTGTGGTTCCCCCTAGCAGGGCTGTGTAGGCAAAACCCTATTCTACTTTATCCAGAACCCTCAGGGGCTGCAGTTTCCAGGATCCTTTGTGGTAATTGAGCAAAAACACTGCACTACATTTACCCACAATCCTCAGGGGCTATAGCTCACAGAACCCTCTGTGGTGAGTGGGCAAGCCATTGGACTGCATTACCCACAATCCTAAGAGGGACTTTAGCTCCCAGAATACTCTGCAGTGAATGGACAAAACACTGGGCTACAATACTCACAAGCCTCAGGGGCTGTGGCTGTAAGGATCCTCTGTGGTGAGAATGGTAGGGCAGAACTGTACTACCCAGAATCCTTGGGGGAGGTGTTGCCCAGGTGAGTGTGCAGCCTGCAAGTTCCAGAGGCCTTCACAGTGAGGGCTGTGCAGGCAGAAGGCCAGACTACATTACTCAGAATCCTTTGAGGCCTGGAGTGCCCAGACACTTTCGTGTTGAGGGCTGCTGGGACAAGCTTTATATTGAGCACCCAGATTTATCTGGGGTGTCCAGGCAGATCCCAGGAACCATGATTGTGAGGTCCACTTAGATAGCATGGACTGCATTACCCAGAATTAGCAATGGCCCACAGTTCTTGGAGACCTCTGAGGTCAGGGCTGCATGAGTAGAGTGGACTACAATACCCACAATTCCTGGGGGCTTAGAGCTCTAAGGAGCCACTATATTGTGTTCTGCACCAACATAACACTAAACTACCATGTCCCTGGTCCTTGGGGGCCTGCAGCTCCCAGAAGCCTCTGTGATGTGGGCTGCATGGGCAGAATATGAGAATATACTTCCTAGACCTCCTAGGGTTTCCCATTTAGCAGCTCCCAGAGACTTCTGCAATGAGGGCTACATTGGAGAATACTGGACTATGCTAGCACCGGGGGTATGTGTTACTTGAAAAATCCATAGGTTTCTGGGATGAGGCCTGTGTGAGCAGAACAAGAGATGACACTTCCAGGGTCCTTCAGGGTGCCTGGACCAGGATGTGGCACACAAAACCATGGTCCTCTATGGCAAAGGCTGTGTGAGCAGAGCACCAGATGGCCTGCCAGGATCCTCCAGGGTGCCTGGACCAACACATGGAATGCAGCTCTCAGCTCCTCTGTGGCAAGGGCTGTGTGGGCAGTGCACCAGATTACACAGTTGAGAATCCCTAGGAATTCTGAATGAAAGAGTAGCCTGCAGCTCCCAAGACATCCATGATTAGAGCTGAATTATAAAGAATGAATTATTTAGAATTATTTAGAATGCCTCAAGGCAGCGGGCTGAAGCCTGCAGTTCCCAAAGGACACCAGGGGGTTTTATCTGAAGTCAGGTTCTCCTCACCTTGACAGTGGCCACCATGGGCAGAGATTAAACTGTTTTGTTTTTTTTCCTTCCACAAAAGGTATTGAACTCAAGGGTGCTTAACAACTGAGCCACAACCCAATCCTTTTTATTTTTTATTTTGAGGCAGGGTCTTGCTAGGTTGCTTAGGGTCTAACCAAATTGCTGAAGCTAGTCTTGAACTTGCGATCCTCGTGCCTCAGCCTCCAGAGCTACTGGGATTACAGGTGTGTGTGACCGCATCCAGCCTTTACTTCTTTTCTTAAAAACCATGATCCTAAAATGGGGCAGCCTCTGGCTAAATCACTCTGTTTCAAAGACCACACTTCCCAGAGACCTCTGCAGTGGCCTGTTTCTGGCCTTCTGCTATAGTGCACATGAGTGAAGTGTCCAGGGTCTCCTGCACATGTCTGCACCTCTGCCCATCTGATCCCAGGCTGCCGCAGCACGTGGCCTGGTGGAGTGCGGGGCTGGGGTGCAGGTGTTAGGTAGTAGCTAGCAATGAGCAGTGAAATGCAGGCAAGGACACTAGTGTTATTTAAATTACTTAGGGTCTTCTTTAAATTACTTCCAAAAGTAGATGAGAAAGCAAAGGGTTGTAGTTAATTCATAGAAAATAAGCAAAAGCAAAGAAGCTAATAGGAAGACATGTCAAGAAGAAAGGATTAATGGGTCTAACTCTTGACTGTGTCTACTGAGGTTGGTGTGAAGCTAGACATTATGGCTAAAGGTGGCTCCATGAGGCAAGGCACAAAATAGTAGATTTTATTTGGCTATAGCCAGTTTCAGAGGACAAAGCTTTCACTGTAATCAATTACTCCCCTGAACTTCGAGTTCAGGAAATTTCAGAACTTTATACCTAGAGTGTAAGGGGAGGGGCTCAGAAGTTCACAGTCTGCAGAAGTTTACTGTTTGGGGCAAGTTAACCCTTCAAGAACAGTGCATGAGAAGGGAAGAGCTGCTTCTCCCCTTTCTTTCCTCTACCTTCCAGCTGTTACCATGGAGCCTAATTGGTAACTTCTCTTATCTTAGAAATGTAGACATCTCTGTGAAGCTCCAATTCAAGGCCAGAGGCCTTGATAAAGCATTTGCCTTTTTTATTTATTTTTATTTTTAAATCACACTTTGCATTTGCAAACACACTTCTACAAACTACTATACTGGACAAATGTTTGTGGAAAAGTAGTAAAGTGGCATTCTGCACCTGGAGTGCTGATTTCTTCCAGGCCTGTAGCCAATTAAAATAGAGCAACAGGAAAATAGGAAGTTTATTTACATTGAATTCTTTTGTAGATACACTTTTGCTGATAGTCCTAAAACCAATTATGGTGAAGATTTCTGGAGAAGTTTAGTTAAGATTTTCTGTGGCGGAGGGGGTGCCACTAGAAAGGTTTTCTTTAGTAGCTCAGGCACACCAAGGTAACTTCTGTCCAGCAATTGACCCCAGTGCCCACATTAACATGGGACTGACTTGTAGATGAAGCCCCCTAAATAGGATGGACACAGTAACAGTTCTGGAGAGGACCACCTTAGGTAAAAAAAACTCCCCTGCTGGGGCTGGGGTTGTGGCTCAGTGGCAGAGCCCTTGCTTGCCTGACATATGTGAGGCACTGGGTTCAAACCTCAGCACCACATAAAAATAAACAAACAAAGTAAAAATTAAAAAAAATCTCCCGTCTATAAAAACAAAACCAAACAAAAAGTCCCCTGCCCAATGTGAAGGAGGAGTTGAACGCCTGATTGGCAGAGTACAGAGGAGGTCCCCAGTTCTTCTGGTAAACATTAAACAGTAATAAAACTTGGGGACAGCATTTCCTCTTTTGTCATTCTCTTCCTGGAGGTGGCCTACTCTCCTCTTTGAGAGTGCTTTTACTTAAGCCTCATTTTACTTTATTTTCACCTCACTGTCACTTCTAAGAGAGTTCTCTTCATGATCTTGGTGTCTGACTTTAAATTTTCAGAACACAAGAGCTCTCTGTGTTGCTGTGACACAGGAGGTGGTGTGGAGGACTTCCTTTTCTCCTGAGATTGCACTCCATGATGCCACAGATAACACAGCCAGACATCCTGACAGCAGTGGGAATCTACTTTATCCAGTAACAGCTGAGGGTGGGAAAAGGGCTGAGATTCACCAGGAAGCCAGGAGAAGCATATCCTTTGAGCAGTGAGCTTGCCCTAGTGGGCGTGGTTCTCAGGGCATGGTCAACAGGGGCGGGGCCTCACCGCCATCTTTGATGCCCTCCCGCCTCCTTCAGGGTGAGACAGAGCTTTGTCCTCAGGACGAACACCAGAGAGAGAGCCTGGCTCCTGGACACTGTGGGGCACACCTCAGGGATGGGCAGAGCTCCCTTCTCCTCACAGCAGCCTCAGGTGAACGCCTGGTTGGGGACACTGTGGGTCACCTCTCTAGGGATGCCCGGAGCTCTCTTCACCTCAGAGCTGCCTCAGGTGAACACCTGGCCTGGGGGCACTGTGGGTCATGTCAATAGGTATGCCAGGAGCTCCCCTCTTCTCAGAGATGCTGAGGGAGACACCTGGCTTGGGGACATTGTGGATCATGTCTATAGGGATGGCAGGAGCTGCCTTTCTCCTCAGAGCAGCCTGAGGTGAACACCTGGTTGGACACAATGGGTCACCTCTCTAGGGATGCCCGGAGCTCCCTTCTTTTCAGAGATGCTGAGGGAGACACCTGGGTTGGGGACATTGTGGGTCATGTCTGTAGGGACTCCAGGAGCTCCCTTCTTCTCAGAGCAGCCTGAGGTGGACTCCTGGCCTGGGAGCACTGTGGGTCATGTTGCTAGGGATGCCTGGAGCTCCCTTCTTCTTAGAGCTGCTGAGGGAGATGCCCTAGAAGCTTCTGGAATGATGGGCAGCAGGTGTGGGAAATGTGGTGTTGGTGAGGAGAGCGCCAGCCTCATCTTGGAACTGAGAGCTGAGTGTGGCCTAGCTCTGTGCCCTGCTCTCTCCTTCATTATTTTATTCAGGCTGACTGTGACCCTCATCATCTTTTTTTTTTTCTTTTCCTAAATTTACATTATGTATATTTTGCCAAAAATTAAAAAAAATAATTTTTGTTGTAGTTCAACAAAAATACCTTTATTTTATTTATTTATTTTTATGTGGTACTGAGGATTGAACCCAGTGCTTTGCATGTGCTAGGTGAGCACTCTACCAGTGAGCCACAACCCTAGACACCTCATATTCTTAATACAGTTACCCCTGCTGGTTTCTGGGGAACCTTGCCATTATGAAGGAGGTATGCTCACTGAAGGTCCTAAGCCCAGGAGGTATTCTATTACTTGTTTTCCTTATTTTTTAAAAAATATTTATTTGCTTTAGTTGTACACAATGCGTTTATTTTTATGTGGTGCTGAGGATTGAACCTGGGCTGCACACGTGCTAGGCAAGCGCTGAGCCACAATCCCAGCCCTTCCTTATTGTTTTAATGCTGCTGTTGCTGCTTCTTCTTCTTCTTCTTCTTCTTCTTCTTCTTCTTCTTCTTCTTCTTCTGCCATGTTAGAATACTAATAGAAAATATGGAAAATCACATGTGCTAACAGCCCACTCCTTTATTTAAGTTTAGTATGTTATTTGTTAATTTAGTAAAAATATATTCCAGGGGCTGGGATGGTGGCTCACTGATAGAGCACTGGCCTAGCATGTGTGAAGCACTGGGATCAGTTCTCAGCACCACATATAAATAAATAAAATAGGGGCAGTTGTTGTGGCTCAGTGGTAGAGTGCTCACCTAGCATGTGCAAGGCACTGGGTTTGATCCTCAGCACCACATAAAAAATAATTAAATAAAATAAAGATATTGTGTTCAAAGAATGTTTAAAAATAAACAAATAAATAAATAAAATAACGGTCCATTGACAACCTAAAAAAATATTTTTAAAAAAATGTATTCCAGGGCTGGGACTGTAGCTCCATTTTAGAGCACTTTCCTAGCATGTGTGAGGCACTGGGTTTGATCCTCAGCACCACATATAAATAAATACAATAAAGGTATTGTGTCGATCTACACCTAAAAATATTTTCTCTCTCATTCTTTTTTCTTTTTGGTACCAAAGATTGAACTCAGGGCCACTCAACCACTGAGCGACATCCCCAGCCCTATTTTTTGTATTTTATTTAGAGACACAGGGTCTTGCTGAGTTGTTTAGCACCTACCTTGCTGTTGCTGAGGCTAGCTTTGAACTCACAATCCTCCTGTCTTAGCCTCCTGAGCTGCTGCGATTACAGGCTTGTGCCACCGCACTCGGCTACACCTAAAAATATTAAGAAAATGTATTCCATGGCTTTCATGGAACTAAACTCATGAACCACATTTTTCTTTGGTTGAGAAAGTTGCAGTTTAATTGTTAGTATATGTGCACTTTCCCTCTTTTGAAAATGTTTTTTACTAGTGCATTTTACTTATACATAATAGTGGGGTCCAGTTTGATGTATGCAGACATGCATGGAATATAATTTCAACCCAGTATTTCTACTTTCCCTCTCCACCTCCTTAATCCTGCTCCCCTTTCTCTACTGATGTTCCTTCCATTTATTTTTTGTTTTGTTAAATTGGTGTTTTAACAAAAATATACATAGGTATACATGGAGGTGGAATTCAGTGTAGTATAGTCATATATGTACATACATCATTTGGTCAATTTCATTATGCAGTTCCTCTCTTTTCCGTTTTCTCCCCTCTCCCCCTACATCCCCTTCTATTCCACTGACCTCCCTTCTATCTTCATGGGATTTCCCCCCCTTTTTATATTTTCTTACTTATCTGTCATTTCTGCATATAAGATAAAATATTTTTTTAATATTTATTTATTTGGTTTAGTTGTACACAATGCAATGCATTTACATTTATGTGATGCTGAGGATCGAACCTGGGCCGCACACATGCTAAGCGAGCGCTATACCACTGAGCCACAACCCCAGCCCAAGATAAAATATTTGACCCTTGACTTTCTGAGTCTGTCTGATTTTGATTAGCATGATGTTCTCCAGTTTCATTCAATTACCAGCAGATGCAGTAATTTTATGCTTCTTTATGGCTGAGTAAAACTCTGTTGTGTGTATATATACCATGCTTACTTTATCTATTTTTCTGTTGATGGACACCTGGGCTGGTTCCATAGCTTGGCTATTGTGAATTGTCCTGGCTTAAACACCGATATGGCTGTATTACAATAGCATGCTGATTTTAGTTCTTTTGGTAAATACCAAAAAACAAAAACAAAATAAACACACAAACAAAAAGGGACAGCTGGATTGTGCATTAGCTTTATTTCTAGTTTATGACGAATCTCTGTACTGCTTTTCAGAGTGGTTGCACTACTCTGCAGTCCCACCAACAATAGGTGAATGTACCTTTCTTCACATCCCTGCCAGAGTTTGATAGTTTTTGTATTCTTGATGTTTGTTATTCTAACTGGAGATGAAATGTTTTTTGTTTGTGGTACTGGGAACTGAACTCAGGGCTGTTGCTGCCTGAAGCAGAAACCACTTGGAGCAACGAACGCTGCAGGAAAATTTGGAGGCAGGATGAAAATGAAAAAAGGTCTTTTATTCTTCTTCTCTCTCCGGCTCCAGCAATCACTCCAAACGCTCTAACTCCAACCACCACCTTCTTCTTCCCACACACTCTAACCAAACTCACCCAGTTATATATATATAGCTTTAACAAGGACACGTGCTTACAGCTCAAGCTTACAAGTGTGTCACGCAGTGTTCACGGGCATACAAAGATTCCTTGAATAATGTATTACTATCAGGTGGAAACTAGAACATCTTTTATGGCTCTCAGCTAACCGCAATCTTTAGCTATCTCCTTGATTATAGGCTCCTTCATTTCCCCCTTTTAGTTTTAAAAGAGGGGATGTTCTAGGATGTCCATGTGCAACCGACATTCTTACCCGTCATGGGAGTCTAGGCTGTCCTGACTCCTGGCTTAGATTGACATGCCGGCCACATTAGACTGTTTCGTGCGACTGTGCCGTGTCTTAGGTTGTCCCCTTCTGGGGATCTTACCCGTCATAGGCTAACCAGCCATCCAATAGAGCCCTTCAGGATCAACTGTGTGTTGACTAACAGCCGTCCAATTTTTAGGAGATGCTGCGGCTTTAAGGCGGTAAGCCTACTGCTGATGAGCCAAGTTTCCATAGCGTATCAAGTTCTTTAAGCCAATCAGCTGCCCTTAGTTTCATCAAGTAACGCACTGAGTTCTCTTAGACAAATACCCACAAGGCATTGTCCCATAATGTCCCAAAATAATGGAAAATAAAAATGTCCATAAGTTATAACACATAGATTCAGGAGGACCCATGCATGCAGAGCAGAGACCACACTGCTGGTTAGGTTGTTTGATGCTTGAGCAGCAGGGATGCTTGCAGCGACCGCGGTCCCTGCAGTTGTAGCAGCAGCCGTCTTTTTTATGTCTAGACATTTCCACCGGCGAATCTTCAGGGCCCGCTACCTAAAAACTCAAGCATCCATTATTAAGGGAAAGGCAGTGCTATTCCAGCACTGAGATCAAAAGGTGAGCTGTCAAACTAAAAAAAAGAATTATTAGAGTAGAAAATAAAAGTTGATATCTGCTCACACACATTGCTGCTTAAGCTCCCACAAACATAAGCTGGCAAAATATCACATTCAGAAATAATCAAAGAGAAACTGAGGGTGTTTACTGCATTAAAGATAAAGAAAAGCTAAAGGCACTTTGGAAAAATAATTTGTTAGCTGGAATCCTCAAGTCTCTATATACACAGCAATCCTATACCTGTTGAAATAATTCAAATTAATCAGCTATTAAACAAATGAAGTTAATAACAAATAAATGATCCTCTGTTGGAACACCAAAATATCAGGTTATACAACATTAAACATATTCACAGCTGAAGAGAAGTCCCGAAGACAACTATAAATCAAAATTGATTATCATTATAATTGATTATCTAATTAAAAATATTCTGAACTTATATGAATATCTATTTATCTATCTATCTATTGATTATCTAATTAGAATATTCTAAGCTTAAATGAATTAACGTTATTTGGATCTATATCTATCTACCTTTTTTTTAAGCGCTTAATTATTTGTGACGTCACACTAGACAGACGCACATATAAACATATATTTGTGACATCACATTAACATGAAATTTAGACAAAGGCACAGACATAAAGACATACATAAAAGAAAAAAAAAACACAATTGTGTATACACTGAAGAGAGATCTTCTTGTCCCGGCCAGGAAGATGAAATTTAAGTTGTAAATTTAATGGAGGACTCTTAAGGGAATCACTCCATACCTTCATTTTGGTCCTCTTGATTTTGTACTTGTTTATTCAATCTAGACTCCTCAATAACTTCGTCTTGATCCTTTTGACTTTGTACCTGCTTTAATCAATCTAGATGGTATCCATATTGGAGAGGATTCGTGCTTTGGAAAAAACACAAACAGATCCTCTCCCCCAAATTAATACTGGGTCTAGACCCTTCCATGTACCTGAGAGAACATCCTTCCAGTAAACCAAAGGTTTATGTTGTTGGTGTGGGTTCCAGTGTCTATCTCCAGCCGAATATCCATTAGAATCTAAAGTTAAGAAATTTAGGGTAAACAGGGCAACTGCCAATCTGTCCTTAGGATTTTTCCAGTTTCCATCTTTTTGCTTTAGTAACATATTTTTAAGTGTCCGATTTGCTCTTTCAATTATTCCTTGTCCCTGAGGATTATAAGCGATACCTGTTTTGTGGATAATATTGAACTT